>UYWX01020759.1:1972-18935 GCA_900622495.1 Hydatigera taeniaeformis | reverse complement strand
TTTGGCTTCACCTTATTCCCGTGTTCCACAGACAAGCTATTAACAACTGAAGCGACACCACCATGAACTATCTGGAAATGTTTCGTGTCGCAATTTCTCATACAAAATGCGTGTTTATGTGTCGGAAATGACACTACGGTTCTCCTTGCATAGGGGACAGTGGCTCATCCCGCTTTCCCTGAAACATATATGTTCTAGGTGTATGCGATCCCGACTCAGGTTGTCAGACCGAACATAACTGCAGATCCAGTTGAAGCTGTCGAGGAGACGAAGTACGGTTCTTCAGTCTCATGCTATATGTCGACTGGTGCGGTTGGCTCGTGGGCGCTTTCCTGTAGTACCGAATATGTTGTGATGGGTGGCGCGGAATGTGTTGGAAGGGGAGCGCCGAGGATGTAGTTCAAAAGAAGAGGGGCAGTGTGCTGCTTTTTTATGTGACTACCTGATGTTTGGCGGTCACTTTAGATTTTGTCCAGCAGCTGTACATTTGGGCTGGTCTTCGGGCCACACTCAGGACCCCATTTGCCCTGTCGTCTTCGGAATACATGTATTCAACCTCACCTACGCTTCTTTTCCAATTTCGTTTAAAGCCTTGAGACGCTACATGTATTCTGAAGACGACAGGACAAATGAGCTTGAGCATGTCCCGAAGGCCAGCCCACCTGCACAAAGGCCAGACAAATCCAAAAGTGACCACCAAACGTCATTTTTACATCAACAATGTATTGCATTGACTATTAGATAAATTATTTATGAGATTATGTTTTAGCCACAGTAAATTTCAAAGGTTCCTAGCCTTGCCGCTTCTAAAACCATGAACATTTATTTGTACACTATTCTTTGCAAACGTATTTTAAACAGTTTGAGATGTAAATCCTTACAAGTAAAATTTATTATTGAAAGATAATTGATATACTTACGCTATTTTTTAAGATCTCATGATTTAAACATTGTTTCGTGTTTTATTTACCGTTCATGCAAGCGAGATGTTCGGTTTCCAAAGTTAGGCCAATAGCATCATCCTTTAGATAAATAAAATTGTAAGTGCCCTAATGGCACTAGAAGTACCTGGAGCTCTCGGTTATCTGCTTTCATGGGTACTTTGCTTAATATCATCACGCTGCGCTAGGTGAAGGAGTTCGAATTCGTTGACCAGGACCTGAAGTTTGACGATCTATGTGATGGCGTTATTTTGTCCAAGATTCTGGTTTCTGTGTAGGTCAATCTGTACAATCCATTCATAGGTAGGTTTCAGTTCTCCTTGTTCATTCACAACATCGTGGCGGTCAAGAATCAGACTGGGCGATAACATCAGTTCTGCACAGAAGGTAAGTTGATGCATCTGCGCATCTTTAGGTAGTATTTTGCGTTGTACCCTATTTTTTTACATTCTCTACAATTAACTTTGTATGTTCTTGTAACCGAAATTCTCCATTTTTTAGTGTTTTAATCTGAATCACATTGTTGGAGCCATTTCTCAGTTTTTCGACTCCGTACGTCCCTCTATTAATCCTCATATTGTTCTCATGCTCCTCCATAATCCTTCTCTTTATCTCCAGGTTATTGGGCAGCATCTGGCTATTTTTCAGTTGCCCAACGTCAGTTTGATAGGTCAGTCTCTAGTTCACTTTTTGTGTTCCTCGAATTTCCTCTCTAACTAAAGTTTCTTCTACAGCTGAAAAGAATGATGCGGGGGAACTTTTCCGTCTCCTTCAGCTGGTCATTTGCTGCGCCGTTAATGGCGAGAACAAGGAAAAGTACATTCAAGCTATTCTTAACATGGAGCGCGCTGTTCAACAGGCCATCATGGAGTCTGTTCAGGAGGTTTGTGCCACCTTTCTTTTACCGTCTGAATGAGTTATTCATTGAGTACTGAATCAGTACTCTCTGGCACCTCTGCACTGGATCATTCACGCACGCCGTTCACACCTTTTACCTGATTGGTTGCGTTCTTATCGCTAGATGATCTAGTGTTACTCGCTCTCGTCTTCACTGTTGTAATTCGTTCTGCCTGCAAGTGTGCCGCCTTAGCTAGCCAAGTCAATTTTTGCCAGATGGGTTTACTCGGTGATTTCTTAACACATTTTAGGTCATGAACGAGATCTTCGTAAAAGGGGACGAGCTATCATTGATGAGTAAGGTGAGGAACCTTGTGTTTATCATGGAGCTTTGGCTTGCAAGTCCTTCTTTACTTGCTCAGATACTGAGTCATATTCCTCCCTTTCATGTTTATGCTAGCCTTTTTTACAAGTCAGTGAACGTCGACTATTTTTGCAGAGAAGAAATTGCAGTCTTTGTAAATGATTGGTGCAGATTTCAAGGCAATCATGCTGGCATATGACGTAAAAGAAGTCTAGGTATTCGACTTTAATAATCCAGGAGCTGAAAAGCATTATCACACTCGATACGTGTCCAGTTGGCTTTCGCATCATTTCTGCGTGGATGCGGATAGCCGTTATTTCTTGTAGTTTTAATGGAGTAAGGCAAACGAGACACTCGGAGTGCCCTCATCTGAATTTAGTGAGATTCCAGGAAATTTGCCCACTTTTCGGTTTCTGTCTATAGAGCGATCGGGATGACGTCTACGCTCGAAACTGCCACCAGCTTGAAGCAAGGGTACGTAAAGTACTGTATTACTTGTCGATCTTCACGTTCAGCCGGTGTAGCACTAAAGGAGCCAGTTGTTTCGGGCGCTGCTAGCATATTGAATGCTATTAAGGACCCAGCATAGCGACCGTAAACGTAATTGAGTTTCATCATTCCTGTTGCACCATAGTTATAACCTCACCTTAAAGATGCTTCAAGCGATGCTGCAAGCTATTATGTACCAGTTAAGGAGGGCCATGGGGTAGTCTTCATTCTCTTTTGAGATGCCTTTTTTACTTTACCGTCTGCCAAGTCTCAAAATCCCTAGCCTGTTTATTAAATTGTCTGTAGAAGTCCACAGTGGATATCGTCCACTTGGCGAGATAGAGAATAGAGTGGAAGAAGCATGTCTCTACCACGGGGGCACTTGAGCAAATTACTGCCTCACTAACGAGATATAAAGTCCGATATAGGGCAGGTTTTCGGCTTGAAGTGCTTTCAGAATGTTCATAAATGGCTTAGTGATGCGTGCTAATGTGTACATTTGCCGCTCCCTCAAATTGCTCTTTAATTATCGCACCAAATTTGACCTCTTAGAAAGTGCAAGAGTGGAAACTAGAAGCAACGGTAATTAAATGCACGCCTTGTAGGGAAGTCACTGTCGAGTCTATCCAAAATGCAGCAGTCACTAGTGTCGCTACTTTACTCTTTTCCAGATTTCGCAACTGGAGACGGAGAAGGCGGCGTCAGAAGCGGAGTTGGAAGACGCACTTCGAAAAATTGCACTCCTCGAGGAGCGCAACGGTGGTGGCGGTAGCGGTAGTGGCGGCAATAAAGCGACAGGCTTAGTAGCCGCTACGCTACAGCTCCATCAACTGCAAGGGAAATTGCACAGTGCGCAAGAGGAACTGTTTCAATCTGAGGCTGGTTAGTACTAGCATAGGAAACTGAATCTACTTTTCTCACGCATTCTTCCTCTCGTGAAATTTGTAATTTTCCCTGTACCACGAATTTTAGAGTCCCAGGAAGCGAAACTTAGACTGTCTGAGGCCCTAAAAACCATCGAGGATCTGCGCAAAACGGTAAGTGCCTTCTCATTGGGATCCAAACAAAGACTGGTATCTCAACTGAAATAGCTGCTCTTTTCTGTGAATACCCTATAATACGGTCCATACTTTCGACTCTTGTTTCGTAACTAAAAATTAAGTAAAACTGGCTTGACAAAGAATGAAGATGAGATTCCCTTCGCTCCACGTAGTATTGGTGGGAATTCATGTGACGCCTGAGTGTCTAACCGTCTTGAGCATTGAAAAAAGACACTAGGGCTTGTGCTTTTTCAAGGGCGAATTCTTTTTAATCAGTAGCCTTTCTGGGCCAGGCTTGTGGCGTCATTCATAATAGTTTGGTGTTTGCTCAAAGGAATAGTTATTGCTTGTGCCTTTTGTAATACCCGTACAGTGTATTGTACTGGAACCTGTTTTCTTCACAAATCTATTCATCCACTTATTAGTGACCCAGTAAATAAACTATAAATCCACTTAAGCGCAGGAAGTTTGTTGTCTGTATACTTATTCTTACTATCAAGCCTTTGATGATTCCTTAACCTTGTGGCTAACCCATTCACGCATTTCCACTTACTTATTGAGTACTTATTGAGTAGGTAGAATAGCAAACCAAATGCTTCCGTCTTTTCTCGTGAAGAGGAGCTAACCTATTGTGCTAGAACTCATACTCAAACGAATCATATCCAAACTCTGTTCATGTTTATCCACATTCATTTACTCCGAACTTATATTAAGTAACTCCAAAACTTAAAGGTTTGTTGGTACCATAGAAGTATTTTAGGCCACTCCGCGATGCAGGAAAGGAAATGACTTATTTAATTTTCCTTTGTCCGCTCCAAATATCGGCATGAGTGAGGCACACTTGACACCGCTGCGTGAGGTATGGCATTCTCTTGCAGAACGAGACGCTGGCTCGCGAGGTGTCAGGATTCGCTCATTTCAAGGACGAGTTGGATATCGCACGGGAGGATCTGCAGACAGCCAACCGCCAGGTCTCGGCACTGGAGCAATGGAAGAAACGGCGTGCTGAAGAGATGGTAGCGTTACGTGTGCGTTGTGCGAAATTGGAGGAGAATAATGCAGCCTATCTGCAGGCTCTCGATGAGCTCAAGCAGGTTGGTTGTTCAGCCTTTCGTTAACTGCCATCACGTCGTGCTAACTCCTGGGACTGCTGTAGACCACATGATTTTGGAACTAGACCCTTTGTAAGCTTACGGACTAAGTAAAGAGAGACCGGTAAGGATTTAACGATCAGAATTGTTTTTCACTAGCATTGAGGCTGAATTGCAGAGGACAGAAGCGGACATGGGACAGCACAGGTTATTTTGCAGTACTTACATATTGATCCTGCACGGTCTATAAGCGGCTTGTCTTGCTTGCTTTAAATTCGTCGAAAGGTTCGTGTACTTGTCTCTTTCCATTCTAGGCGAATCAACTAAATTCTAGTCTCCGAGCGAATGCAGAAGCCTCGAGAAACCAGTCAGTAGAAGCGACGTCTCGCGTCTCCGAGTTGGAGTTACGAACTATACAATTGGAGGAGGAGTTGAAACAGGCTCGAACTGATCTTCAGGGGAGTCTTAGAGAAAACCAAGTGAGCTAGGTGGTGTTCACCTTACTGTGCAATGCTGGTAATGTTCTGGTGTCGAATTCCATATCGATGGATTCTTGTAGCTCAACATTTCTTGCCGTGGTTTAGTATCATTTGCCTTGCCAATATCCAAAACTGCATCTTTGGGATTTGAGACAACTATGATTGCTCCAACAACCTCACCAATAATAACTACTTTATTTCAAAACTTAGCTTTGCTTACTTGTGTTTGCTTGAATGTTTTCTGGAGGCTTAAAATTGAGGTGAAAACAAACAACTTGCCTCTTGTCGTTAATGTGAGGTCAAAGGCCGTGGTTGCGTCTTAGGCCTGAGAACGACTGGAATTGCCTACGATTGTAGAGAAGATTTTTATTATTCAAATTCCTGGATGTTTCCACTTCTGAGGTTACTCTTGCTAGCCTCCTGCAGAACACATCTATCTTGGGCTTGGTTGACTGAGGCCGCATTGGCTGCTACTTAAATTTGCGCACAATCCTTTAGAAGTTCTCCATCGTACATTGACATAAAATGCAGGCGTTTTTCGCTCCTTAACATGAGATACTATCCCACTTTTGTTCACACTGGCCTTTATGTGATTTTTCTACAAAGAGGTTAAACGCGGACTCATCTCTAGTATTCCTTGTCATTGTTCAGATTCTAATGGAGGAAATGCGGCGTTTACGAGAACATCACGAAAAGGCCTCCGAATCAACTGATTTGGGTAAGTAGTAGTTAATTTCTGGTACTCTGATGTTTGCTTTTGCTCACTGCAGAAGCAGGAGATCGCCTGGATCAACTTCAACCCTTCTTTGGCATGCCTTCTGAACCGGTAAAATCTAACATCAGGTAGTTACTCATGTACTGCTGGAATCGCTTTGGTCTGTTTCTTTATACTGTGCGTTCCTTACTTGGTAGTGATCAGGAGGCTGTGAACGGTGCTATTTATGAGGTGGAGCAGCGCTACCGCGGGTATCTCGCTAAGGCACTGGAGGTGAGAAGCCGTCGCTGTTTTACTGTCCTCTTTAATTGATCGTGTTCCAAATTGAATCGTGTGTCAGAAGTATTTTTCACAGCATTCCTCGAGTTGTCTTACCAAACTTGCCACGTAACATGAATCTTGCGTCGAGCTGAAGTAGCCGACAATTCGCTGCATTGTGTAGCCACCTCGCATTGGTACTTAGACCTAGTCTGTCTTAACGAATCCTTGGGTGACGGAATTGTTATTGTTAGGCTTCTAAAGGTGTAGCGAAAATTACTAATGAGTGGAATTGATCACCATAAAGAAATTAGGATGAATTGCCTTATTCGAGCGCAGAGTTTTATCAATCTCCTGACGACATGTAAGATCTGTTTAATACTCTTTGGACTAGCCTAAGCAACAGAGAGGGTGTGGAAAGAAAGGTTATGAAGTTTTAACTTTGAATGGTGCTCCACAGAGAAGACCTGGATGTCTCGTTCCTTTCATTGAGGCTATTATTTACTGTTGGAAAGGTGAGTTCATTATGAAGCAGCCATCCCCTAGAAGGTATTGGTATGTGGAAACACTTACTTTCCCCAATGTAAATTTAAACAGTTTGAGGCGGTTCATGTAACCAAGAGAACGGGGTCTCATCTGGAGCGACAGTGAAAACGCATTTGCCCGGTGGGACTTTACATAGGCAAGCTGTGAAGGCATAATCCCAATAGCATTTTGTAGTAGTCCTTCATCGTTATTAAATTGGCTTCGGCTTTAATTGTTCTGTTATTGCGATATCATTGCGTCCAGGTTCATTACCAATAGCATCTTTTCAACGGATATTAAATTTGCTACTGGTCATATGTGTTGCCCCCATGGAATGGGTTCTATTGTCTTTAACCCGTTCCCTCTCTCCAATGCAATTCATACTCTTCCATTCAGTTTTTAAGTACGCGTCAATCCAGTTTCCTTCCTCCTTCTCCGTGCAGGTCATTCGACAGCTGAATCGTCGAGCCGTTGCTGCAGAGACGGCGGCGGTTAATCAAAACTGCGATCAAGCACCCGATTCTGAGGTTTCTCGTTTGCAGGCGCTGTTGGCAGAGAAGGAGAACATCATTGAACAGTTGGAGGTGATGATCCATTGTATGAGTCAGTGCATTTTAAGTTTCCATTGAAGGGAGGATTTTAAGTAGTCTCTGCTCCTACGCAGTAAATCATGCTCCCCCAAGCTCCGTCGATTTATGTGGATTTATCTTGTCATGACTAATCTGATAGATAGATAGAAAGTCTAGTGCGTTGAGTCCATATCAGGCTTCAAACGTGGAGAATAGAGAAAGTCGGAAGGAAGGTTTGAATTGGGCCAAACTGAAGCAATCCGGGGAGAAACGATGAGGTAAGGGTGGGTTGATGTCCATGAGCTCGAGGGTGTTTACGGCAAAGATAGAAGTGGTTTAAAAACGTTCGCCACCACAATTAATGTAGCTACGTTGTTTCTTTCATCATGTCCAGTCACCACACATGCACGGCATTTGTTGTGCTCTTAAAAACAAGTTTTGGGGGCTGGAAATGGTGATTAGTTCGTGCTTATATGCTTTGTTGGTTTATTTTCTGGCGGCAGCTCTGCTAGGCTATGCGTAGTCGCTAAGGCAACATTCATGCTATTAAATGATCAGGCTTTTTTGGCATTGCAAGGGAAGAGAGCCAACTGGTGAGCAGGGCCTAAGTGCACCCTTTCTATTCGCCCTTGCGAGCACTTATAAATTTTCCGTGCTCCTCATTTAAATGGGAGTTTTGTCACTTTGTCCGTATTTAAGCCATTACTTGGAGTGAGTATGTTATTCAAAGTGGCGGATGATTGTGTTGAGTGTTCGTTCGTTTCCAATCCATGGTACACATTTGTCAAGACTCCTGCAATAGATTTGCGTTGAAGTTTTTTGGCCGTCACTGAATGTCTCATCAGCTTGCCTTATTGAGCTTGAAGACCTCCTTGGTTGCGGATGCAAAAGTTGACTTTTAAGTTCCTTGGCGGCGTTTTTACTTTTTTTTTCTTTTTTCCTGTGCTTCCAAACGCAAAATTTTCACGTCATGTGATGTCATGAGCAGAAGAGCTTGTTTTGAAGGAAATAACTGGGTGATAATAATTCTCTGTTCGGGTCTGTTTTCGACGCAACTACTACCAGCGTCACCACGAGCAGGCGCGGAGGCAGCGGGACCTTGAGGACCGCATGGTGCTGACTGCTTGGTATCATTTGGGGATGAGGGTAAATCGTGCTCATACGGATCGTCTGTTGCGGGAGGAGGTCTCGGGTGGAGATGATGCATCTACCGTCGCTACCAACAACAACACTGCCTTTCTTTCGCAGCAACGTCGGATTCATCTGCAGCCATCCAATCGCGGAGTTAAGCCCTCAACTGGACCATTGCTTTGATCTTCGATCGTGTAATTGCATCTCCCTTCTTTTCTGTGTGTACAGTAGTCTGCCGGATTGGCCTCACCCACTTTTATTTGAACATCTATTATACCCTTCCTTCCTCCCACCTATTTACTAACACTAATGTGATTTTTTACTAATGCAGCATAGAGATTCGGTTGCTGTTATTCGTTTGGGCCGTCAGGGCATTTACATTGAGCAGACTCAGTGGTGACCGGGGAGGACTACCTCGAACAAACTAGAAACTGGACGAAACAGATTTGTAACTGTTGAGGAGATCGAGGTCGATGCGTATGTGTAACTGAGGTTGAGTAGCGATGTCGCAAGACTGACACGTGTCACTGCAGTTGCATTTTCGTGAAATGGGTGTGATTCCAGCCGGTAATTTCTGTGGGTCATTGCTCGTCAGTGGTGTGCTGTTTCAGTAGTTTCACAACGCTCACATCGTAGAGTGTTCCTTCGGATGACTATTTTGTGATAGAGGAGGACTAAATCAGGATTCTTGTTCTGTTTTGGTGCGTCCTGCTTGATTGTACTACTACTACTACTACTCCTTGCAATAGTGGTTATATTTTGGCTTTACCGCAATGTAGTCTGGATAGTTGGATAACGGAGGTATAGGGACATAAAGGATTTTCATCGGGTGGAGTATCCAGTAAAACCTCTTGCTCTGGCCACGCCTACAAATGATCTGTTGGATTGTGTCGGTAAGTGGTTACACCGCCACCTCTCCGCTCTGCCAAGCCATTCGCAGCTGGACTACGTGAATTCCTCTCGATCACTTCGTAAAAAGGTTATAAGGAGGATAAAATTAAATCGCATTCGTTGTCCATTACTCGATGTATTGCAAATCGCAGCGATAAATAGGAAGCTCGTGCTTCAGGCTTAAATTTTTTGACTGTCGCTATTGTTTGCGGCCACTTACTCGGTCATATTGCTTCTGCCAGGTGGACTAGCCACTGAGCCTCGCCAAAAGTCCAATGCGCTAAGCAAATTTTTTCACTCCAGTATTATAGCGTCTATAATCTACAAATAAGTCTTAGAAAGCTACACAGATAATATTTTGTTGGTACGACTCAGTAAGAGTGGCATTCACTTTGGAGAGTATTTTATTTAACTCAGATGTGTTGGTCCACCAGCCAAGCCTATTGTCCCTTCTCCTTCCTTTCCGTCTGAATATGTGTATTCGACCGAGTAATATACTTTTTAGCACAAATTGTATAATATTTTGTTCATATGACCGCAAGATGTCTGGCGTGGGCTAGCCTTCGGGCCAAGCCGAAATCCTATCCCCTCTTCTCCTCTAAGAGCACATTTATTCCGCCCAATGTGGTGTCTTCTTCTACCTGGTGCGAAGTCTCGAGGCACTACAGATATGTTTTGAATCAGTGCCCAGGACATAAATGATGGTTAATCGAATTGTCGGGCCCTGATTTAAGCAGAAGGGATGGAAGTGGAGATGTGGTGTGGCCACATGGTAAAAAACAAGGTGGTTTTTAAAGCGATCACCACTAGTACATGGATTCAAAAACAAAAGGTTTTGCACCCAAATCCTATTTTTTGGTTTAATTGTAACGTCGAAGTCAAAGGGCTCTTTAAAGTTTCACCTGTGTGAATGGCTAGTGCGGCTGGCTGGTAAGAATTTTCGCGTGGCGCAAGCTACGTCATGAAGGCTGACGCAGGAGATCTACAAGTGGAAAGACACGAATGTCTATTAAAAGAAGGGAGGGTATGTGCAACACTCAGGTTGTTCGAGTGCCTGGTCGAGTGGCGGTCGATGTAGTACCCATATCGCACCTCCTTAGTCAATTTATTTTAAAGCCATACCGGAAGACCCACTTGAATATACGCACACAATTTTAGCATTGTGCTTTTCACTACCAAATGGAAGGTTTTTGAACACTATAGATCGTTTCCTTATATAAATGGTTGGAAAATACCGATTGGCACAGAAAAATGACTACGCAAAATTTGTGGGAAAAAACAGATGCTTTAAGCAAATGATCCAAAACAATATTGAATTTCAAGTCTCAAATCTATTGCATGCCTTGTTCATTCGACTGTCGGTACTACCGCTGTTCGCTTTGGGGTTGGCCAAAATCTACTAAACATCTATCCTTCTCTTCCCGGTTAATGCCTTCTTCCACCAAATGGAAAGCGTCGTGATGCTATACTGGTGGCAGCAAAAATCAGTCCTGGCCATCTTACAGCTTCTACTCTGCTACCCACTGCCTGTGGCATATTTCTGCGATGCCTTAAAACCGTTCAGGACAACTGTAACTCTCGATCAAGTTGAACATATTAAGAGAGTGGAGTAGGTTTCATCAATCTCACGGAAGATGACAATTGGCGCAAATAGCTTGAGCATTTTCTTACATCCCCAAATGGGCTGTGATATCCAACGCTAAAATGTGCCGAAGAGAGAAGCTGAGATAGTCGCCAAAATGAGGGGAGACGCGGTAAGGTGTCTCGTTTGTCCAACTGCCTGCATGGCAGACAATAACTTTGATATTAATCTTGCTATCCTATGCATGGGATCTGCTTTAGACCATACCAAATTTAAACCTTTTGCCATTGATGTGGTCGCGACACAATGCTGCAGCGTTCCAAGACTACTTGTAAGAAGAAAAGGTAGTAAGCTTGACTAAAACACATGCATTTAAGAGGAAAATAAAAGATTTAAGTGTTAGTTTGGTGCGAAGGTCAGTTTCAGCATACAGGTGTACGATAATTACCAAAACATCCACTATATATATGGGAGTTCGTCCAAACAAAGCAATCCAATTGCACTCCAGCTCTAAATCCAGCAGCTCAGATCTCTGGTTTAGTTCGCTCAAAAAACTCACAAGATTAATCTTAACTTGTCCTAATTTCTAGTATATTTTTGTGTTTTAACATCATTTTTTTATAAAATAACCTCCGTCAAATTGTAATTTTGTGTTTGTTTTAATCTTCCGGTTATGCAGCACTGCCTTTGGAAAGGTCGAATTCGTCCATAAAAGCCTAAGTGGACAATGATCGTTGCTTCGCGATGCATGCGCATTTTTGGGTCGTGGTTTTTATTTTTTCAGTATCAATAGTCAATAAATGTCACTTGGAAACTGATGGTAAATGTTCTTTTTGCGATCATCGGCTAGGTCTAGGTTGACAGTGGTTTTACTCTAACAATAAAATTTGATTTTTTGATAAATTACAGTTGTTATCAATTCTATCGTAGCCACACTTATGAATTTGCATCGAAATGCTCTTCTTTGCATAGATGATTTGCGTTTTTGCAGTCATGGGGCTCTCTGTACGCATACATTTGAATGCATTAGAGATTGTTTCAAATTATTGGTCTCAAACTAGTAGGGCAACGCACGTAATAACGGAGGGGTCTTGTTCTTCCTAGGTTTCACTACAGATTTTGGATCTACCGAAACTACTACGTAAGTTCTTTTTTTTTCGATGCACCGTAGAATCATCCAACAATCTGTTTTCTTTTGAGCAATTTTTACATAAAGTTACTTGTGGTGAAAATTCTTCAGGCGTACCGAAGACAGATCTCGAGGTTATGGAATTTTTTCGCCATGTTTAGCAATATTATGGAGAAAGCGAGAAGCACCTAATGGCCGATAAAACGCGTTATTTAGGCTTAGATGTTTTAAGTAAAAAACTTCATCATGCGGTTTGTAACGAGGAGTAATTCCATTTTTTTGCCACTCCAGGGAATAAAATGGCAACGTAACGGTAGTCAGGTCATCAATGTTTGTGACCAAATCACTACACGTTTTGTTAGTCATACTTTTTTCTAAAGAGCACAATTATTTGTTCCGTTGTGGCGCTGCCACTTTCATTAAGGTCTATTATGGCACAAGCGTCGACACAAAGGCGACAACATTAAAAGTGGTTACTCCTGTGTGGGATGACCAGTCAATAAATCTGAAAATAGAAACATATGTGGGTGTGGATTGGCGCTTGCATGTGTAAATTCACACACCTATGCCTCGAGAGGTTGTGCCAACGAAGAATGCTTCAGCCTAACGCGCGCTTAGTCGGAAGACGTAAGCTGACCGTCCACTTGTCATCGACGTTGGTGTTTAGTCATATTTTTAAAAGCATCAAGGAGTGTAGACTTTTAGGTAATTTGAGTTGCTGCCAGAAGTGGATGCATAAAAGCTTTCGATAAATCCGAGAGCAAAATGATAATGGCGATAATGACCTGATTCCTTCACTGTTATGAGCTAGACAGTGAGTCGCTTTGCGGTGTAATTAGCTCTGATTATGATGAATTGTCATTTCACATGCATCCATCATAGGATACACAGCTCCCACTTGGTCTGTCGGTCAGCCTGTCTGTCTGCAGGACGCCAATTCAAATAGATTCGAAAGTAGCGAAGAGGTCATAAGAGGTGCCTTAAGTGTTTCGATAATGAGAAAGAGGTTAGCATTGGCTGTTGCATCTGTTTCAAGTTCGTGCCTGTCTTTCGCTAATTCCATCAGTACTTCCTTCATAACTACCTTTTTTCCTAATCGATGGAATATCCCTTGTGGTAGTGGAGGGATGAACAGTCCAAAATTCCACTATGAGCAAGTGAACTCAAAGTGCGTTGTCTTACGACACTCTGGCTAGCATAGTCGCGGACCTCGTAATAAGTATCTCTTTAGCAGTCAGCAGGGGTGTTAGAATGAATAGAAAGGGGGACGTGGCGTGACTGTTAAGTGAGCAGGCATTTTCTAGCTCTAACTTTGGCGAAGACAGACGTAAGTGTATCGAAAGCGCCACTTTCCTGTGCTCTCAAGGGCTCTACAACACCACTTGCTTCGTCAAGTGTTGTGAAGATCGCAGAGCAACGGCCCATTTGCATCTGTACTTTACTAAGAAATAGCGCTGTCAAGGAGGCACTACCAATACCGAGATATTGTGTGGTAAATTGGGTTGCAGTTTTTCGCAATGTAGAAGAGGCATAGCTAAAGGCAAAAGGTAGGAAAGAAATTTCATTTCTAAACCCTTGAAATAATACTTGATCGATCGTAACGCCTTCTTAGGTCTACTGCTTCTGGATATAATTAGAGATGCAACACTGCTGCCTTTTTTCGTTGTATGAAATGAAGTTATGTTCATAAGAGACTGAGCATCATTTGCACAAAACTTTCATGCACCTTCTGCTTTGCAGCTCCAGCCCTGCAACGAAGCCCCAAGGTTTGTGCCACACACTTCTAATCAACAAATCGCAAGAGCTAACAAGATTCCGCTAATGCAAAGTAGCAAAAACATCACTTTTGCTTCTAATCATTGTGTTCACAGAGTGCAAGATACTACGTACGTATTGCTCTGATGCGTGCCTTTTTCAGCGTGGCCACATTGGATGCTTCGCGGTATCTACCCGCGACAGTTCCACCTCTACTCATAGAGGTTGACAATGATAATCACACATGGAGGTGGCGAACTGAAAGTTAGCCGATAATCAGATTGGTAGGTCGGTCAGCCAGATGTAGTCGTGCAATTTTCTTAGAGCGGCATCGTTTTTGAGTTTCTGCTGCCACACATTATCGGTGCTAAATAGCAGCGTCAGCGAATTTGAACGTCAGATAAGGCCAAGTGCTCAAAGAAAGGATGAAAACGAGTGAATGCAAAAGTCACAATTTATTCAAAGAGGGGAAGTGCACTGCAAGAACAATCTACATCCACACCTGAATGGCTTTATTGTCTTCCAACACTGCCTCACTAAAATTACAAATGAGCACTCCATTTGGCTTGATAAGTGCTGCTTTATTCACACTTTTGATCATCACTCACGGCTGAACGCCCTAACGCTTCCTTTTCGTAGAAATATTGTTTATCATAACCATCCATTAGAGGACCAATTGTTGAGCATGTATTATTACATGGGCTACGGACATTCCAAAAAACTTGAGAAACGACGCTGATGAGCGTATGTAGCAAAAATGAGGTGTACATAGGCCAAAAAATTGCGTTAAGTAGTCTCAAATGTCGAATGCAATGTCGTGGGTAGTTGGGGTTTGAGTTTGCTTGAAGGCGACGTTGACGCGACACCAGGGGTCAGTGGTTTCTGTCAATGGAATGATTTGCGTAGCAGCGATAGTGCAAGGCATGAGACACTGTCTTGTACAGATCGGCTGATGAGGAGCGTGGAAGTAAGCGAAGATATCTGTGGATTGTGATCGTCGCTCTGCTTTTTGGCAGCAAGCAAGTTTAAATTGATTGCGGAAGGTCGCATTGCAGTGACGATGAAGTTGGTGGAACGAAGTGACAAGAATGAAATGGAGCTGGTCACTACACGTATCGCAGTATCAGAAGAGGCACATTGAGAAGTGAACATGGTGACGTAGGGCACAAGTGGTGATGGTCTCTTACCACGCATTCCTCACATTGTGCGTGTATTCGATCGCGTCACTCGATAACAGCAACCATCATATCCGCATCACACGCGGGCACTCAAACTGCGTCAAGTTGTGGTCTCGATTTGGTTCTGTGGGAGAGGACAACTTTTCTTACACTGATTGCGGTAAGCGTAAATTGATGCTTTAAAATCCGTTGGTTTGACCATGAAGCAGTATGAAGTCTCGTAGCTTTTCGGAGCGTTGTGCGAGCATATTGTAAACATCGTGAAATCCCTCCCCTGTTGTTGTGCCATTATCGGTGTTCCGCTCTGTTGTGCTTTTATAGAGAGCAAAGAGTACTCTGTGAAAGAACAATTTGATGCTCTAGGTGTGCGAAAGATTTATTAAAGTGTGTAATTGTAGGCCAATGGTGCGGTTTGACTGCATGAAGTGAAGTAAGGCGAATCGCTAGAGCCGGAATTGCACTGCGTTATACGGTTTTGGGGATTGGGGTGGGTTTCATCGGAGTGTAGCACATGGGATGGCATGATTAGACGCACAGACATAGCATGTCACTGCTACTCACATTTGTTCTTTCAGCTCCAAGCAAGGTTGAATTGGTTGCAACAAATCATACCGCCGTGAAAGTGAAGTGGGACGCATCGAGTGCCAATGATACAAATAATGTGTTCTCTGCATACATCGCAGGATCAAAAGGCAAACGGTGCACCGCAGATAACGAAAACAGCGAATGTACAATTACCGATCTTTTACCACGCATCTCCTACATCGTGTGCGTTCAATCCTGTCACCTGGAAACGGAGACCACGATGAATGCGTCACCGCCTTCCACAGAACCTCAGTTACTACTAAGTGCTAGTTTCTTTGGGGTCGGTGGAACCGACGAAAGTGGCAGACACAGTTGTAGTACTGTCATTTGTGATACAGTGACACTTCCTGTAGAAGGTAAGAAATTTTCACGCATTTTCATACGCGCATGTGATTTACAGTGACCGTGGTACAGAGGCAGATTGCAAGGGTATTTGCCTGTGAATTTGCTTTAAGCTAAAGTTATTTCAACGCAATTTTTCTTATTTAGTTAAACTTTGACGGTGAAGTCGTAAGGCGTATTAGTTATTACGATTTGGTCGAAGGTTGTGTGGGGGCATTGTATGCATCGTGCAGTGGCCGTCCTGTCTTCCTTATCTTTGTTGTGCTTTGACTGGGTCAGCAAGTTGGCTCCAAGGAGAACGAATTTGATAGTGTAAACGTGGGATGCAATTATAGTCACGTGCTTCAAGTCATTAACTTCTGTCATGTCATATCGCTGCATGTGTTTATCCACAATGTGATGGTGTATTGCCAGGTAGGATTTTTGCTAGCCCACAAAGCTGCGGTGATGCTTGTTGAACGTATGCCATGGTTCGGTGACTTTGGTGTGAGGAATCGAAGTTAAAGGCACTTTTCTGGAACTGAGAGGCCATGGTGTAACCAGAATGCATAAGTGCAATCACCACAAATTACGTTCAAGTTGTGCCCTTTTGTTCAAATGTCGCATTGAAAGATGCAGCTGGCTAGCCAGTTATGGTAATGTATCATCTGATACGCAGGGACCTCGTTACGAGTGTTTATCCAAAAAGGATGTGGCCTTACAGAGTAGCAAACATGCTCATTGGTCTCATGGGAAGTAGAGTCATGGTTTAACACCAACGAAATAGATGCGTGATTCACCTTTGAAAGGCTCACACCCTCACAGGATGGAGGTTATGGACAGTGCAAATGCTAAAATGCCCAAACAAACATTTAGACTTCTGGTGTCCGTTAGAGGGTAGTGATTCGTGAAAAAATATGGGGGGTTTTTACACAAATTTGAGAAATAAAAAGTCAAGTGATGCATAAAGTGAGTGACTGAAGTAAATGCGTAGTATGGGGATAATTGTTGAAAATTAACTACAATGAATGGGAATGGCACATTGAATGGGCAATGTCAGTCGTACGATTGGAAGCGGGAATT
>UYWX01020756.1:0-15533 GCA_900622495.1 Hydatigera taeniaeformis | reverse complement strand
TTCAAAGCAGACAGCAATCTTCTGCAACGTCCAGGTTTGTTTAGTATCTTGAGGCGTGTCAGAAGGTGTTAAAGATTGCACATAAATACGTGAAAGCCAACAAGTGGTAGAAGGGAAGATTAAGCAACCACAGAAGAGGTGGTGATAGCAACAGAGAGATAGCGCAAATACACAATGGAATAAAAACACTTTACATATAAATTAACTTCCGCCTATCCAGATGGAGAAGGAAAGCACCACTTAAGCCATTCGAAGCCTTCGTGTTAGCAGTATTGCAGGAGCCAGTTGAATCTTACACCACTCATCCTCCAATCCACCTCCTCCTCATTTGTCCTCCAAATGCTCACACACACACGAATTTATGCGAGTTAAAAAAGAAAAAATCCAACTTGGTCGATCATAATTCGCGCCACAGTTGCAACAATGCAATAAAATATGCGCAATTTTTAAATCGCACGCCACTGGGAGATTGCGTGCTACACTACCCCAAGAGGCGGAGGCAACCTGGTTTCACGCATGCACGCGAGCGCTCGCGCAATGACGGAGATGATGTCGCTGATGATGCTGATGCTGATGATGATGCCATTGCTACTGCTGCTGCTACCGGGGATCTCAAACAGACTCAATTTTTCATCCCATCTCACCCCCCCTCCATCATTCGAGCAGGCTGTGGAGAGCCAATCGGCGCACAGTGTGGCCACGGAAAGGCGTATAAGCTGATGAGATATGAGAACTTTGCTGGCGTTAACCGAAGTCAAATGTGCACGGGCCAAGTGATTGGGAAATTTATTCTTTGCCTTTACTTTTTGAAGGGGTCAATTTGTGCAGAGGGGAATGAGCATCGAGATAGACGACATATCACCAAACAACAATACCTTGTGGGTAAGTGTGACTCAATTATTTTTTGCAAAAAAAAGATTTTTTTACAAATAAAAACATCGGCTCTTTTAGGGGCTATCGAGGAAGTTTATTAATACTCCATTTGCTGTGATGCATTTTCTGTAATATCTGACTAGTAAAAATATTTTGGGTTAAAAGTGGAGATTCTATAGTCAATTGTGAGCTCCTGCATCGGTGGAGCCTTCGCAATCTTTCTGAAGGGGAAAAAAAGGAAGGACAAATTCGCCCATAGGCATCAACTTCTCGACAGACATGCGAGCATAAAATATTGAAAATGGGGGGTGAGGATGGTGAAAGGTGACAGAACGCTGCTATAAACTACATTAATGTAGAGGCTTTGCTGTAGTCGACTTTGGCGCAAAAGGCCGAAAGTGACCAGCAGGTTAAAATCATAACAACAAAAGTGGAAAAATTTATTCTAAGGTCATCTCACTTCCCACCGGTAATCGTAAGTTTCCTCTTCAAATTATAACCTCGCAGCATGTCCTCCATTTGAGGTGTCTCATAAGTCAACCAAGTGACAAGCAACCTCTACCATTCACCAAATGGGAGGCAACTATTGAGGGCGCATGTGAAGCCTTTGTGGCTTAGCAAGCAAGTATAAGTACGCGATGTCAGTCAATTGACAAGGTCCCCACCAACTACTTTTCCCCCTCCATTACAGAAACGCCCTATTTTAGTGTTCTAGAAGATTCTACTAGAGTCGTGACGACTTCGACCCTGCCTGCATGGAAGTGTTGGGCGTTTTGTCAGTACTCGCACACATTTCAAGGGGCGAGAGTATTGCGTAACGTCGTGTTTCCACTCTGACACCCAAAAGTGAACTTCTACAGGCGTAACCATCCAGGTTGTGAGGTTTCTCACGAGATCACATATTAGTGGATGAGAGTATTTTGCAAATTCACGTGATTGAAGTCACACAGAATGCTAGAGACGCTGTGGGGTTGGATCAGGTAAGCCATTCAAACACCATACTTGGGTACTTATTAGCAATTCTGATCCCTGCTATCCTCCACCCATCGTAAAATGAGGTTTTATTTCCAAACCTGTGTAATAATCATCCGGAATTTGGATTTACTAGTCATGCTACTAAAAATTTAGCCACCTTATTTTCAGGTTCCATCTTTCAAATGGATGCTCGCAACACCACCGAGTACAACGCCTTTAAGAGTTATCCCAGTTCGGCATCCTTGTTGTGGCAGAACTTCCAAATTAAGGAGAAAATCGTTCATGTGAAAGACACCCACGATAGTTTTCAGATGGCCAGTGCAAGTAAGCTGCCATTTGTATCAGCGGCCTCACTTCAAGTGGATATTTTAGTGACAGCTATAAAAATATTTTGCCACCTTAGTTTTAAACCTCGAATTAGACAACGCGGCATATTGTTATTCATTATAATAATATTTCAGATCATTAAAGGGGCAAGAGGATCAATGTGGAGTAATTTTAAGCCTCCGAATGCTGAGATACACCTCGCTACTGAATTCGATTTCAGCGTTTAAGTTAATTTTTCAAATTACATAAGGCAGAGAGCGTAGTGTACCAAAAAGATCCCAAAAGTTGACGAACTCTGCAATGATATTCGCTCCAGTAATGTACCACGCTTGATTTTCGCCTTAAAAGTTTTGCGTAAAGTCGTAGAACACAATGGTAACTCTTTTCGCATGATCTACAGACTTCATTAGACACATTACGAGTGTTGCTGTATTCACACTGGCTTACTGCTAGTCTACTTGTGTCAGCTCAATGGACTGTATGTAAAAGTCGAAGTACCATATGTGGGACATTGTCCCTCCTTTTACGTCAAAGCCACGTAAAATGGCGATTCTTAAAACAAGTCAAGAGGTGAGGAAATCGGGAAAAGGGCAGCACAAGAGGTCAAAGTTCACAATGCGTTATAGTAGGGACGAGACGCTGCCCTATGCCTTGGCAACTGCATGATCACATGATAAGTGCGTTGGACTACTAAAATAGGAATGCGGAGGAGGATAGGACGAAAGAATGGAGTGCTGTTCAGATTTTCTTTCATAAAGTGATTGGGAAGTCACTTTGGTGGGCGGAAACGGGCAACCTTGCATCAAAGGGATTGCACCCCATCATATTTTGTTTTGCATGATGATGCTTAAATTAGGTTATTATAGCTTTAGCGTTCGCTCTGTTCGCAGGATCTCGTAGTGGTCTGGGCCAAAACTAAATTCCCTCATGTCTTGGCGTGGTTGTTTCTCAAACGCAACTGCTTGGTCCTTAATGTGTGAAGCTTTTATTCTCAGTTTGGCACACACCCACACAAACATACTCAGACAAGCATATAGGACCACGCTATTCATGTCTGAACTTGTAGCGAGAAGTAGGATGTGTACTGAAAGCATCGAGTGCGTTGTGAAACACTGAGAGGTGACTAGTGACTTTCTAAACTATCATTTGGTCGGAAGAAGATCTCAAACCCGCGATTGTGAAGAGCTGCATCCAGAGAGTTTTAAAATGCTTATGAGCTTACTCATACACAGCGGCAATTCCACATTCCAATGGAGGAGGGAGAATGTTTTTGAAAGCGCAGTATTTCTGATAAATCTAGTGGTTAAGTTAAACTGCTCAAACCATTTATCCCACCCTATCATTTATTAGAAAAGTGTGTTTAAGTATTTGTGAAACAAGAAACCTTGCTTTAAACCAGCTCGTATCAGAGCCAATATCAAACTTTGCTCAAATGTCAAAATTTGAGCGAATCTTTACAACGCTGTAATCACTAAAATGGTGTCGAGGTCAACATGGGCAAATTTTGGGCCTTTAATATAACATGAGACACGTTCCTACTGAAATCGATTTCAGCGACTAGGTTAATTTTAAATATATGTCTAGTTTGTGAACTAGTGGCAGAGAGCGTGGTAGCAATCTTTGCTCCAGTGTACCCGGAGACACTTACAATTGTCAAGTCGATGGCAACGCAGCATCGTGTCCTATTTTTTACCACCGCTGACGCCCACCATTTCGGAACTGGTGCATTGGATCTCAGTGGTGCAGCAAATATTGTAAAACTGCAACCACTTAAAGCGCCTGCTATGCTGGATTTTATGATGCATGCTGAATGGGAGGACGTCCTCTACCTCTACGAATCAGAGGAAGGTTCGTTAATCTTCTTTTCAAAAGATATTTTAAGTGATGGATAAACAGTTGACGTAAAAATGGACGCTGAACTCAGGTGTATCAGCGTGGCACTTTGGCTCCGCTGCAAATGGACTGGGCAAATGTACAATTTTTTAAATGCGATTTGCCAAATTTACAATAATTCGCTAGAAATCCTTTCAAGGCCTACAGTTTTATACGAAAAACTTAGAGCGGAAAGATCAGATCCGAAACGTGGAGGTGGAATAACGCCTTCCTGCTTATGATTGCCCACAAGACGGTTTGTAAGCAGGAAAACTACGCCTCACATCTCTTTTGTCCTTTATAGCTGCTTACAGACTGCGATGGATCCTTGAAAAAGCCATTAAATGCTCACCCACCTTTACTGTCGACTTCCGACAGCTTCGATGGGACTCGGAGGCGTCGGCTGATGGAAAGAGTGGCGGTAGTGTAGGAGCTGGATGTACAGGCCTGAGACAGCACGTAAATTCCCGTACCAACACTTTCTATCGCAAATCCATCCTGGTGGATTTATCAAAACGAGAGAGCACAGAGAAACTCATAGCTGCTATTGGATCCATTATGCCACAGCGCGCTGATTTGCACTTCCTCATTGTCGGAGGGGTAGGTGATTGACACCCTTCTCCGAATAGTCCTTTGTTTTTTTGCGTTTTGAGCAGTCTGTTAGTGCCTTTGGTCCACAGGATTGAAAGTTGTTGTGGATGGATGGGTAGAAGGGTGTATTATGCACTCTTTCTGCCAAGTTAACCTCAGAAATGTATGCAGGGCGCTTATGAATGGTCCTGCGACTGGATGAAAGGCAAATCACACAGGTGTCACGAAGAGGAGGCCGTGGAGTCTTCATTACGGCGTAATACCAAGCCCGCTTATCCATCGCAAAGGCGGAGACTCAAATGTCGGTGGAGACGTACACACTGGAGGATGATTACATAAGCTTCCTATTAATGTCGTAAATCCTGATTAAAATGGCGAAGTGTTAACAGGTAAACTCATAGCACTCCAAGCCTTCCTTGAGGTCGTGAAGGTACGAAGTGGATGGTTTGGGCACACACTACCAAGGGTGGGGACGACTTGAGGGACAACTTCGAAGACGTTATCGAGTCACGTATTCGCGTTAAGTCGCATGTATCACCCAAATTTGCTGGCAATGCGGCACTGGTCTGAGCAAATCCATTGTCAGCAGCCTTCAAGTGTCACACGAAAAAGGAAAAGACAGCCCAGCCGTACAATAATTTTATCTGCCATCTGATGAGGAAGAAATGAATTTGAAGGGTTTGCAAAGAGGAGAGTATTTTAGCGCTGAAAGTTAAACAATTAGCAGAGCTTATTTGAATTTAGTAAGAAAGAGTTTTAAAGATGCTCTGGGGATGCATTTGTCACCTCAAAGGCGGAAGGAGGAAAGGCGATTGTGGCAAATTGGACTAATCACGCAAAATATGAGAAGAGAGAAGTGACTAAGCTGACACATTTTGTGGATTAAAGAGTTCCCCTTGATTTTGACACAAATTTTACTTCCTCAGCCGCTAGCGATTACCTGTCCATACTTCTACCGCACTGATGGTTCTTAACTGGACCTCCTCCCGAAATTTTTAATATCTTTTATTACCTACGTAGCTTCCTCAGTATTGGGAGGGAGGTGCATTCCATTCCAAAGCCTCCAAAATTTAAATTTGATGTCGTAATTGCGACACACGTACACTAACCATGTGTCATTGTCCCAACACGAACACATCGAGGAATTCCGAGACCTCAAAGCCGAAGTACACCGCAAACCACAAAGTGGATCTAAAACTTGTACAAACATTATACCCACTAGATTGCTGTTGAGGCCTGTGGATCCGCAAATATTTTCATAATATCATCCTTACATTTGAGTGCGAAATGCGTTTTAAGGTTAAAAATACATCTGTTGGGAAGTACTTGCAATTATATAATCACATTTTGCTAATCTTTGCAACATACTCAGCAAAGTGCTTACTTGTCTGGCAAGTTTGCATTTTTACTTATTAACAGGACATAAAGTACATCAATGACAGTTCCTTGCAATTCGGTGGCATCAATATGACGGCCTTGGCTGACATAGACTTTGACTCAGTGGCGTTGAAGGGGTACAAAGCCGAACTGAATCCACGCGCTCGTCTAACCGATATGACCAATGGAAATCTATCGGTGAGGCGCTTTCTGTCTTACCCTTTAAGAGCTATGTAGTGTGAATGATCCCCTCATATGTCTCCTGAAAGAAACAAGCCTAAAAATATTGTCTTAAGGAAAACTTGTTTATTTAAATTGTTTAAAGTTGTGAGATTAAATGGCGGTGAGGAACAACCGATGACAATTTCATTCATTTAGCTTGACATCCCTTTGCATACATTAGACCGGCGTTATACAACCAAACATAAAAGCTATATGTGGGTGATTACTATTTTCCTTAACAAATAGTGGTAGCATAATTCTAAACTTTTGTAGGATTTTATAATACAGTCCATACAGTCCATTTCCTGATTTACTTTATTTTGACAAACTTTAAGCAGCATTCTTGTACTGTTCCTGCGCTTGCACCAGTCTTACCTCCTGTATCGGCCGGGTTGCATTCGTGACTATTTTTAGACTTCACCTTATTTTAGACTGAAGCCGCACTACTCATTGATGGAATGAAAAGTCTTGTTCAAGCTCTGAGCCTCCTCAATGAAGATGTTTATGCGGGTCGTATCAGCAGACCTGGCCTCTATACTAACGGTGAGACCGCTACGGCTGGAAATCTGCCTTGCCAGCCAACCTCGCCACCTCCGTTTACGGCTCCCCAAATAATGGAAAAATTGCAGCAAGTAAATTTTAAATCTTACACTACTTATAAATTTCAGTAACAATTTTCTACATGTTTGCTACAACTATTTAAAACCTGTTGCGTGTCCACCTTTGCCCATCAATGCATACATGCGCATATGCAAACTTTATGACGACGCAAATCCCGTGATCGTTTTCGCTCCTCAAGATAAGCGTTTCTTCTCAAGAACAATACTGAATGTATATAAGTAATGGCCCAGCAATGAAAGCCCAGAAGTAGTTTTAAAATTGCTTTTATTTGAGGATATTTTTGCCCGACGTAAACAAAATTTTCAAACCTTTTAAACTGTTTCGGATGCTGTGGAAATGCTAGTGCTCTGTGTGTGACATACGTCACAAGAGTTCAAACAACGAGGACAGCCCTTCTGAAGTCCGTTTTCTGCGTCTACGCTTAGGGAAATGCATGGATAGCACTTTATAATCAAACGCTAACATTAATCTTCGTTTGAAACTTTAAGCTTACGAGATGTACATTGCAGCTAGGTGCTTGTTAAGAAAACAAACTTACGACTTCAATGTTGTCACTTTTTGTTTGTTCTTTCTATCCAAAATGAACCGGAAGTGTAAGTTTTCATTTTTTTACAACTGCATATGCAATTCATTTTTCTTACTTAACTTTTATTAATGAAAATGTTGTCGCAAGCACTACTCGTCCGTTCGTGTTCTGACCGTAGATAGTGTTTGCGGGATTGACAGGGAACATGAGCATCAGCAAGAGTGGGTTCAGGGATGCCTATGCCTTTCATCTCTGGGGCGCCAAGATGAAACAATCATTTGCAAAGGTAAGCGCCCACCTTTACACTTTCAACTACACAAATAAGAAAATAAGTTATTCATTAACCCCTTAGAGTTTGTTAATCTTAGACCTTGTAAACTTTCACATCAAAGTTGTCAGCTTCGAGCAACTGCTACCATCAAAGGTCTTCATTCAGTCATGCGACCGATCCACCTGTCATTACTGATCTTCCACCTCCACACAGGTCACTTCTGTACCAATTAAGCAATCAAAACATTTGTTGTTCATTTACAATAAGTTATCAGGGCGATATCTCAAAAGTCATCGCCTTTAAACGCATCCACTCACAACTATCGCCATTCCTTCGGTGTCCCATCCTTACCAGGCAGAAAGCATCACACCGGCACTCGACACTGCCACGACTGCAAACTCAAATAATTGGTGCAAAATTGCATCTGGAGCACATTAAATCACACTTAATGGTTCAAAGCATTTAAAAATTAAAGAATAGAAAGTATTTTTTGGATACACTCAGGCAATCACTTGTGTCTAAGGTCGTACAAAGGTGAACGAGGTCATGACTCTACACTCTAGTGATTTATTAAGGAGGCGAACTGGGCAGGTAGCACCAGGTCGGGGCCAAATTTACTTAAAAAAAGTTAGAAGCACCCACAGGAGGGTAAAAGGCATTTAACATATTTAAAAGTATCAACTGTGTCCAGACATTCCTTACGAGGCACTAGCTTTAAATAAAATTACAAGGTTTATCTAATGGGCGTTAAATTGTAACCACAGGCGGGAAAGAAGCGTTGTTTACAGGTCTTAATTAGCGTCTTAGCGTGCATTTCTTGCTCCCTAACCCAAACAATTGAAAGAAACTTTCAAAGGATGAAGAATTCAATGATGACCATGATGATGGTGATGGTGGTGGTGAGGAAGGAGGAGGAGGAGGAGGAGGCGGGAGATTAATGCGTTGTATGTCTGAACGGCTCACCTGACTACGCCCACAGGAACAATCGGTTCAGCTAATAATTTTGTTTATCTGTTCAAAATCCACATCAACCGCCAGACAGATGGCCAAACAGCTGCCCAAAGAGTTTACAATGTCTAAGTTTAACAATTCCTTTTTTATTATTTATTTTAGGAAAAAAGTCTAGATTTAAGTTGATGTGAAGACTTTAGGTTTGTTTAGTAGGCAAACAACGGCCTTCTCGACGATAACTATACCTGTGTTGGGATTTGCCCTTAACAAAAGCAGTGGATTCTATCCTCCTCACAAAAACTAAATAGGCGATTATAAATCTAAATTATTTCATTCCATCACATTACCAGCTCCTGAGAATAAAGCTGCGAGACAAATGAGCCTACTTTTTGTTAAAGGAAAAAATTTAAAAAAAAAAAACGACCTTACCAAGTCTGACAAGTTTTTTTTTTGCCTTTTAAGTTGGGAGAGTGGAATTCCCAAGACGGCATTGTGATGAAAGTCTCCACAGGTAAAAACGACTCGGAGGCCAGTGTGGATCTCAACAAGATTCGAATTGTCTCCAGCATTTTGGTAAGTCACGCCACAATTACCTGCGCTTTTAAATGGTGTCGAAGTCGCCTTGAACAGTATTGCGACAACAAAATGACGGTTGACCGCAATGTGGTGGATGCGATTTGAGAGTATCAGCCTTGAACGTGGAAAGTTTAGCTTCTCCCTGGATAGATGGCTTAATGTGATGGTGGTAGTGAAATTTAAACCAGCATTGTGATGGATGAGACATCACAGTTTTATGGGTCATACAAAAGGCATTAATGAGAAGGCAAAAAGATGGAAGAAAGGAAAAAGCACTGGGGTGGATGCACTTGGCTTTTCATTTGCATTGACAGATGGCTGTGGTCCAATTTTGATTGTCCTCACTTAGACTCCTCCAGGCTGCAAGAAGGCGATAACTGTTCGGTGGACTGATTGCTGTCCTACTTGCAACCTCCCAACTTGTGTCAGTCTGTACGAAAAATTCCTCCTCAAGACGCATTTCAAGCTCAATTTTGTCTTTAAAGTTAAAAAAATGCCTAAAAGAGGAGATGCAGAACTCAGCAACTCAAAGCTCCTAAACATGTTGGTCAAGTAAAGTGGGAATTGGCTCTCCTCCACGAGTGCCTCAGTGTACCAGTCCTTAACTCTGATTGTTTTTGCCTGTTGGTAATTAGCTAATCAGCTTTTTTTTTGATGAATCGCCATTTGCCTACACTTGGATTCATCAACCGGCGCCTCACACCCCATCCCAGTTCCACTCCCCTGACGCCTCACTCATCTCCCTGAGCCTGTTATTAGCACCTTCACTTTTGTAGAAGTAGTCCGATGTGGAGACATTTCAGTTGTTATGGTTTATCCACAGTGCTGATCCACTTCAAACCTTTACATTCATCAGCCTTGGCCTCCCCAACCCGTAGCGAAGGCAAGTGGATTGGCTACTTGGCTACACTATCAACAATCAACTCATTGTTGCAGTAAAAAAAAACGAGAAGATTATAAAAATCACTCAGCTTTCCCAACTAGTCAACCAGATAATCAATTTAATTTTAGAGTGTGTCATACTTACACACCCACATTTTGACTTTGTTGGCTATCATTAAGGAACGAGGGGAGAGGACAGTGGCTCTACGTGTGTGTCGTTCAAAAAAAAAGGGGCAATAATGACTTGGAGGTGCTATAATTAACAACTAGACCACCAAGAAACAACGATATCTTTGCGGCCTAGGAAAAGCACACCTTTTGTATTGAGATAATCTCCCCTAGGACTGCCGTGACCACCAAAGAAGGAATCTTAGAAGGATTTATTTGTTATGATAGACGAATTTCGGGGTGAAAAAGCACAATTCAATGAGGCGAGTCTTCACAACAACCGCCCTCATTTTGTTCACTTAAACAAAGAATTCAAATAAAAGTAGAAAGAATAAAATGTGGCTCTACAAGATGCTACTACAGCCTTTATAAAGTTAAATGCTTTTGCGCATCAAAAGTTGGGAGAAGGTGCTTGAAAGACGGAGGCCAAATCTGGCGGTGGTGGAGACGTTGGTGAGGAAATGCTTTCAAACTACTGCTACTGCTACTCCTTCTTCTTCTCCTCCTTCTCCTCTCTCCTTTCAGCTATCGCCATTCATGATGGAGAAGAAGGACGTGAATGGAAACCCTATTAAAGGCGAGTACGAGGGCTTCTGTGTGGATTTGATCCAGAAGTTGGCTGAGATGATTAAATTCAAGTACAAGATGAAAGCTGTTGCTGATGGACAATTTGGCAGTCTAGTCAATGGCACTTGGGACGGAATGGTTGGAGAGTTGTTGAGAAGGGTGAGCAAGTATTGGTTAACATTTATTTCCTTTCTTATTAAATGACTGAAGTTAGTTTGACTGAAACTTACTAAACACAAGTGTACAACAAACCTCGACACTTTTGAGGTGCACCTTTCACTTGCTTAACCTCACCAATTACGTTTGAAGAAAACTCCACATGCCAAAGACTTGGTGGAGTAAAAAAAAATGGGACAATTATGAGAATGACTCTTTTAATACAACGAGATTGTCATCGCTCCTTGGAGAGCCTAGTAAGGCAACCGTGCTTGACGTCAGCTTAGCTGGACGGTAAAATACCGATGTCAATGGAGGAGTGGCATAAACGTCTTCACAAATACGCAACCATGGCCGGTGCTAATGTCCTCTTTAAGCCTCTCCCGTGACTTTGCATTGATGAGACGATGATCTCTTGCCAGTCTATTTCACTTGAATCCACCAATTTTCTTCCATAAAGTTAAGCATATTTGTTGATTGGAAGGAGGCACCTAGTAAGACACGAGACTCCCGTCTAGATCACTTCAACGCAGTCTTACTTTTTTTAACCCAATTAATTCTCAAAAATATGGGTAAAATTGTCCATAAAAAATGACTCAACCTCCGCCATCAGGGAACAAAGGAGAGCCTGACAGAAAATTCCATCAAACACAGCGGCATCAACATCACCCCACATTCACAATGAACCGACGACTGCTACCTCGGCACCAGAAGTAGTAGGTTTGGAGGCAGTCTGTCACGCCACGTATTTCACACTCCGGTACAGATTATCTCTCCTATGGATGGAGAAGCATTTCCCTCCGATTATGCAAACTTTGTAAAAAGTGGTTAAACTTTTCCGCATCTTAAATCAAATCGCCAAACAGAGTTTTGGAGGAGGCAACGTTTTAACTCATAATCACAGACGATGGAGGAATAATAATAGCGCTCTTCGGTGTTGCTTTACATCGATCGCATAAAAGTAGATTCGTATCAACTTTATGTCTTTTTTAATTAAAACGCTCACTCCTCTAAGGCGGTAAAATTAGGTGTAATAAAACCAGGTTGCGGCAAGGACAATAATAACCGTCGTCTTTTGTATTCGCATAATCTACTATACGACTTGTTTTTCCCCAAAGCAAAGTCACTGACCTTTTGAAGTATGCGATGTGTTTGCCAGAGTGTGAAACTCGTCTTATGTATGCGTTATTTTGCAGTCATCCAGTCAGGTGGAATTGCTTGGTGCATTGTAATCCCTCGGAGAGGGACGTTAAGGAGACGGAGTTTAGTAGGCACGAGTTTTTACAACAAACTTGTTCAAGGTGACGGTAGTTTCAGCACAAATAAACTTCACCGATCAAAACATTCGCTGGTTGTAAACTTGAAAATGAATGGTACAGTTTTTGGCTTAGGCTATGAATCTCTTCACTCATGCTGTCGCATAGCGGTGACCGAGTCTTTCCCGATTCTACGAGCAGGACTAATACTGAAATTTACCAATTAAAATTAATCTAAAGCGGTGTAGGAAAAGCTATCCTTTTCTCTCCAAGTTGTCAGGACTGCTAGTCCAGTCGAGAGAAATGTATTGCCATAGCCTTGTTAGGCAATGCATGACCTTGAGTCCTAAAACCGCATGGTCAAATCAGGATGAAAGGAGAATACAAACGAGTAAGCCTATCCCCATCCCTTGGGCGTGTAATCTGGTCATTACTGTCAGACCACTACACTAAACGCCAGAAGCTAGGTTTAGGATGTTTTGGGACCCAAATAAAGGACTCTTGTCTGAAGCCGCGGTCTTATCCAATGGGAGGGCTCCTCTGCGTCAAGGTCTTCTGGTTGCTATGCCACGCATCATGGTAATCTAATAGCCTCACCTTAAAAGATTTTCTATCACTTTTGCCAGAAAAACCAACTTTACTGCTATACTGCGACCTCTTTCATCAATAATATACAAAAATGAGATGGTTCTATTAGTTCTAGTTGTCAACTCGTCTCGACTTGAGGGAAAGTTGTTAGAGAAGGGAATTGTAAGTAGCGTAGAGAAGTGAATTGCTATTCAAAGGTGCTGTTACGATGCATGAATGATGAAGATGGTGTTGGAGGAGGCAAGAATGCGTTGACTGGTAGTGTCACTCAGCTCTCCAGCATTCTCTTCTTCCTCCACCTCCTCCTCTATCATCAATTGCTGGCGCAGAAGGGCGGAGGATATTGAGAAAGCGTAAATTGGTCATAAAAATGAATAATTTATTTCTAACATTAACACAATATTCCATCTAAACGTTGCTATCGAGGGGCAAAAAAGATGTCGATGACCAGATGCTAAAGTCGCTGTAAATTTTCTCTTTGCCTCGACACTTGGAATAGGGCGAATGCGTGGCCAAGGTAGCCGAATCTCCAACTGCAAAACTGTAGTATTTCTGGACTGATGAAAAGTGTCACTTTAAAATCCTCTAATTAAAATTGTTGGCCATGAGGACGGTTGGTTTACATCTTAGACTAAATCTCTGTTGGTGGGTGTTGTTTGCCAACCTTAACAAAGGAGGCGCCCTCTCTTAGAATAGGCATGCTGGAATGCAGTGACGCATTAGTGAGGGAACCACTTCGGCCGAGGTGCCACCTGACACCTGAGTTTGCTATTATGATTGGAGCCCACCACGCCGCATGAACAAGTGAATTTTGATGTGGTAACATCGCTACAGTCTCACACCTCTTCTTCATCAGTGTTGCCTACCTCTGGTCCCGTTTGACACCTTCAGTAGAGGATTAAAAATTGAAGGTTTAATTTGATTTTGTTTACAGGAAGCAGACATTGTTGTGGCTCCACTAACCATAACATCCGATCGTGAACGTGTAGTGGATTTCACTACACCCTTCATGGAGTTTGGACTCTCTGTGATGTACCAAAAGATCGATCGTCCTCATCCAGATCCTCTATCCTTTATGGAGCCTCTTTCAACAGAAATTTGGATGTGTATCTCCTTTGCGTACCTCGGTGTCTCTGTTGTCCTCTTTCTTGTCAGTCGTCTCTCACCTGCAGAATGGGGAGCTCCATTGAATAATTTCAAGACTTTGGCAGATCCCAACATGGAGGGGGACGACGGCGATGGAGCAGTGACCATCACTCACACAGACAGTATCTTCTCAATATTCAACAGTTTTTGGTTTGCATTGTCAACTTTTGTTCAACAAGGTGGAGATATTGTTCCAAGGTGAGTAATCACAATAATATGACCTGTTAGCATTTAAATATTTCCCTAAGCAGAGCATACATTTTAGTGTATTTTTTTGCATTGTTTGCAACAAAGCAAAAAAAAAATGTCAAACAACCTTAAGCGAGACCATCAAGATTGGACTGAGCAATGTGATTGGGAAATGTCACTCGACTAAACTCCATCGTTGATACCTTGACCGTAACTTCTTCTGCGAAATATGAATTCGCAAAACGGGGCTCCTTCACTCCCTTCCACTGCCTCGTGTCTGCCACTTTCGTCTGCCACCAGTCATAAATTAGTGTGTAGGTGTTCTCACCACCTACACTGCCACCTTAGTTTGACCTGCTACTGACCGCACAAGAAGTAATGGATGTGTGATTGGTCAAAAGGCAATGACACTCTGCATTAGAACAATGGAGAGTGAAAACTGCGACGGACACTGTTCGCTGTAACGAAAGAAGTTAATTGAGAGCTGGAATAAATAAAAAAAGAACAACTTAGGATATTCGTGGGTACCTGCAAGTTTAGCTGGCAATTAACTTTCCATTGCCATGACAGGTCTCTTTCAGGACGAATAGTGGGTGGTGCATGGTGGTTCTTCACCCTCATCATTGTCAGCTCCTACACGGCCAATTTAGCAGCCTATTTGACTGTGGAGAGGATGACAAATCCCATCCAATCCTACGAGGACTTAGCAAGACAATCCAAGGTCAAGTATGGAATCATCAAGTCGGGTTCAACGAGGGATTTCTTTGAGGTGAGCTATTCGGTAAATACGAAATTTCATCCTTAGGCGCACACCTTCTTTCAGGTATATATGTCGTAAAATGTCTAGTCTCTCCGAATCCTTGTTTTAATTGTTCCAAATCAGAGCCTTTCTTAGGCAGTAGCCTTCTTGAAGGCTTGTGCTGCAATCCGATCCCCACGAAAGGATCTGAGAGGGTTTCAGGTGTTGAACTGTCACACCATCTTTCACTCCAACACCCAAATTCTACCTCATATCATTGGGGATCCTCGTTGTGAAGTCATTATTGAATGTGGCCAATCAATGCATCCATCTTTATTTGTCTTTTTCGATCGTTCTACGACTATGGGCATGAATAAACCATCACTACCTACGCCGTCCCAGCCTTGTCAACATCATCAACAACAGCAACAACTAAATTCTCCACATACTTCCTCGTGAACAAAATGGTACTTTGTTTTAAAATCGCCTATCCATTAGTCACCTTTTGCCGCCATCACTAACAACAACACCTACGCCTCCTCCTCTTCTCCCTCTGTCATTCAGCATCGTCGGCATCATCATCATCATCAATTGCAAAATTATTAAGACTTTATAATCAAAAAAACGGTACCTTGATAAAAGATTCCTTCACTACTACTC
>UYWX01020755.1:257-19307 GCA_900622495.1 Hydatigera taeniaeformis | reverse complement strand
AATATTTAAAGAAAAGCGCAATAATGAGGCAAATTGTGGTTCTCAAGGGATAAAAGTGCAGGAAATACACTCATGATCCGGAGTAAAAGGGACACCATCACAAGTCGCAGAAGTTTAAATAACATCTCTCAAAACCAAACTTCGTATTTCCATTCATTCATTTGGAATGAGACTTCTACAATCCGAAGAACTTTGTTTTCAATTAAAAAGCATTAAAGTCAATCTTCGCCTCAAGAGAGTAAAAACGATTGAAGATCAAGACCTAAATTAATGCTTTAGCTATGCATTAGGAACTTTTAAGGAAACTGTGGAAGCAATTTTGAACTCTAGCTAGGTATTTTGACGAAGAGTGGGTAAATGAAACCTTGAAAGAGAGTTTTCTTCAATGCACAGTCAAATGGAAGGTGCGGGCGACGACAAGTAAGGAACGGAAGTTTTAAATACCGATTTGCATTCAGCTAAACAAGGAGGGAGGGTGGAGAGGCAACCTCAAAAGTACAACTGATGCCATTTGAATGTGCTGCTTGGGGGGCATCACAATACGTAAGCATGCGTGGTTCTGCACACACACGCACACACACCAAGAGAGGCTTATTAGAAATGTCGCACACACATGAACAGCATGCCAATTCTCTAAATAGCCCAAACTTGGCAGTTGTCCGCAAAGAAGCAGGCACTAGCTTCGATGCCGCTTCTCTGGCCTGTCCACTATCGGTGCAATGCTACACCTTCCGGCCATCTAGTGTCGGCAGTCTAAGGGAATAGCTGCTTTCTCATCAAGGTTTTTGTGGCAGTGGCATACCTTCCAGTTTAGCGATGTTTAGGAGAGAGGATTAAAATTTGTTACATTTTTACACGATGGGATTCCTTTTAACAACAATGTAATTGATTGTGTTAAAATAATGAATGACTGTGATGGTAATAGATGGAAGAGATTTGAGTTGAAAATCTCATATTTAATCCCTTTTTCGGAAAAAAACCGGTTGATAAAAAGATACAAGAAGCCTAGAGACGCGGATGAAAAGTACTAGTGTTATTTGCGATTTTCTGACAAAGTTATGAAGGCAAAATTCGCCTCTGATTTTTTATCTCTAGTAAAAAAGGTATGCATATATAAGTTAAATTTTTCCCCGCATTGAATTCAATGTGTCCACACAGACGCGGGGCATACAGGACGATGTAAAAATAGAAGGTAAGAAAGGAGTGGAACAACTGTTTTTTCCTGTTATAATAGCCCCTGCCTCCTGTTCGACAGTTGATACAGCTGTATAGGCCCAGGCCACTAAACATGTTAAATCGGAATGTATAATTTTTAAATTGTGGGAACCGTTATGTGAAGACAGTGGCCTCGTCTCAGACTTATGTGTTGTGTTCGTGTTGCGTCCCGTCGATTCACTTGAAGGGCTTTCAAAGTTGACTGTAAATGCGTCCGAGAACAACACCATCCTGAATGCTGGAAGCTACGACAACAAAAGTGTCTACATCGTGCCAAGGCAAATATATTTGCTGATTCAACCTAGGAGATGTCAATCACGGTCAAAGATAGTGTTTCCTGCTGTCACCAAGCCAGTGGGTAAGGATTAAACACACCTCTGTGGTGCTTGTCATCTTCAGCTTGGAGGAGAGATAATGCAACTCTTAACTCTGAAGAGAAGTCGCCCACAGGCCTTTCGGATTGGCGCTCAGATATAGGAGTCTTGACAACTGTCAGGTCAATGATCAAGAATTCGAGTGTTGGAAGCATGGATCGCAAACTCCAACAGTACAGACTCTTACTTAGAAAATTTGAATTTAGGAATGGTATTGCAAATATGAAACATATTCTAACAAGTTGACCCAATCTTGCTGACAGTCTCGATTCGGATAAGGTTTTCAGAACCTTTACTCCAGGAACCTAATATGGAGGCAGAAGGGCTGTAGATTCTTTCGTCGACTTCCCCAATCCACTGGAAATTCATAAAAGCGGCTAAATTTTCAAAAGAAGAATGTAAATCGTATATGTAAAGCCACAAAACTAGTGCCTGTCTTCCCCTTTGGCAAGCTTAGTTCTGCTGAAGCCTAGCGGCTAAATACACATAGTCGTTAAAAGGTTTAATTACATTTACGATCGTCTTCGGCGGGTGACTAATAGCCTCATGCAAATATACGAGATGATTTCCACACCTTCAGGAGAAAAATAGCCGCATTAAGACATTGTAAGTGCAATTTAATTCCTCTCAATTGATGTATTGCCGTCTAAATTTCAGTAACCAGACAGGCCAAATGACACTTATGGTGTATTTGTTGAATTTCTGAAATTCCAAGACAAGAAAGAAATCCCTTTGATCCTGCAGCAGCAGTGTTTCCTTGTGCTGGTAGATTTTCATAACACATTCAAAGGACAAATTTCGTTAGGCATTTTTAGTCTCGCACCCTTTCACCTCGAATTTCGTTCCATCCCTCTTCGTCGACACCACCATGCCGAAGGCACTGTGCACTAGTTTACTGTAGCGCTTAGAAGTTTAACCCTGGTCGCCCTTCCATCGCCCCTTTATCTCCTTCATCTCTTCCTCTTCCTCGCATTGTCTCAAAAGGCCGGCCACAAATGGGGAAATATGTAAAATTGAGATTCAAGAGTTTTATAGTGCAAGACAGAGGGAGAGAAAGTTATACTATAAAAAAACTCCTCTAAGGATCAGCCGAAGTTTCGAATTTCGTTACTTTAGTACGTGCTTTTAAACCCAAAAAAGCTACAGGTGGAAGGAGACCCTAATACTCCTTTGACTTTCCTTTGTTAATGGAAAACTATGTTATAAGAAAGGAGTTTTGGGAGTCTATTCTGCTGAGAATAGCATTTGATCAACGAATAATAGACTTCTAGCCCACCTATTTTCGAGGATCAGCATTCACTGATTAGAGCAGTCTTATCTTTGTTGGTGGTACCGAAAGCAATAAGTTCGTCAGCCAAAGATGATGAAAGGAATTGAAAAGCCCAGAAGTCCTAATATCATGGGGATAATTCAAAGTACATTTGTGAAATGGACTGGAGAGTATAGGGCTGTAATCCCCGCTAGGTATGTTCACGACTATAACAAAAAGATGGGTGACGATTTGTGCCACCGAAATAGCAGAAGGGATGTCAATCTTGGTGGAAGAAATTGGTAATATTGAACGATATCACGTGATCACAAATGCAAAACTCTGTAGTTAAATTAACGACAACCCATAACAAGCAAAGCAAAGTACATTTCCTAGGCAACTTCTCAAAGTATCATTGTTTGCCTTGCAAAAACTTCGAGCGGCAAAATCTCACGTCACTTAGTCACAGGCTTTGGTGGTTGGAATGCCAAAAGCCTTTTTGACTTAATCAGCCAGTAACAGTGGAACGAGTTCACACCTGCTGAAACGGCTAGTTAAGCTGAATTCCATACTATTAAGTAGGTAGCAAAGTGAGATGTTTTTAGCAGTATCATCACATAAACTGGTGAATGACATTACTCTGATACTTATCAAGTTGTAAAATTTTTCCAGAATGATTTCTTATATACAGCCAAAGAAAATTCTGTGAAGAACATACTTTCTTAATGTGCATCAAAATCAGAGCGTAGCAGGTAGATGCTTACATGTTTGACACTTTTAAAGAGGATTAGTACCCCTTCTACCGATAAGCTTCCACATCTTACGCCACCTGCCACTGCATTCTGGCAGCAATGAGTGAACCGCATAGGTTCGAACGCTGAAGCAGAGGAGAGACCGCTCAAAAAGAAGACACTAGTTACCTCAAACAAACCTTGACCCGAGTAAAATGTGGCTCGATAACGGAATTATGAGTTTTCTTTCAAAAGCGATCATTAGAGTTTCCTCATAGGATTACAACCCCATGTGCGCTAAGCTTAGCTGCTAGTTCAAGTTTCCTTGCGTCAGGGATCACTTTAAAGCACCATGGCCAAAATCTTTTTAAGATACTCCTTTTAGTGAACAGTTTCCATTTGATAATCCCGAACACGATGCGATAACCTTGGATCATTATAAAATGAGACTGCCGAAGCCACTTGCAATTAATACATGGTTTCAAGCTTGCTGAAAACAGTCACACCGATTGCTCTAAACCGATCCAAACTCAGATAGAACAGTGGGAAATAAACACAAAGTAATCTAAAAATGATTTCGTACTCACATAGGGAAGAGAAAACTGAAGGTATTTGTAAAATCCTCAGGAGCGAGAGGCGTTTGGGAACTTCAACAGGCTCGAGAGGTGGGCCAAGAGGATGAGGGCTGAGTAGTAGCGCGATGCGATGTAGAGCTCGGCAACAGTGACGCTGGGTGAGACAACCCACCCGCAACATCAACAGTAACAGCTACAACAATAGCAGGAGCAGCAGAAAGAACGACATCAGCGGCAGTCTTCGCGTATGCGTGTAGCGCGCACTTCCTTCGGCCAATCGCGCGAATTTGAGCTTTATTGCACGCTCGAGGGGTCAAGGCACCCGATTGGTCGGAAATGCCTCAAGTGGTGGGTGTGCGTATATGACTGTGTGCGAACGTGGGCGTCGGCGTGCGCACGTGTTCGCGTGTAGTTTCTGCGTTCAGGCCGTCGCCACGGTTTCCACAGCGCCAAGCCGATGAAAGTAAGAATTCAATCCGCTGAATGTCGGTGGGCAAATCGATTGTTGTCTCAACCGGTGGGTCTTTGGGTAGATGATGTTCTACCACCTAATGATATTATGCACTATGATACCCAATGTCAAGCATTTCACGACCCAAAAGTGGTTATTTGAAGCGATACTACCATACTCAACTCATGTACAGTATTACCTGACAGTAAGTGAAGATCTAGTCAGTCTATGTACCTAATGTTGTATCTTTGTTTTGTTACTTAATGTTTTGAGTTGCTTAAAACGAGAAAAAACAATTGCTATGTTATGTAAAATCAAAAAAGTCTTAGCCTTTACACAGAACCTACTGAAAATAACTAAGAGACATTCACAAAATGAATGGTTAGCTTATGTTCTAGCCTCTGGTTTTAATAATGTCACGAATGCATTAGAAGTTCTGATACCGACCACGAATATTTGTCAATAGTTCAAACAACAAATTATGCCTATTCGCTGGCAATGCAGTCGCGAATGTGTTACGGAAAGATAACCACTTAACTTTTGCTCGCTATATGCTTAAAAGGAAACGAAAAAATCGGTTTAAATGTCACAGACCAATCTGTACCGCAAAGTTTGGTAAATTTTGTTAATTGGGTACAATCAGGTTAGGTTTTTTCATCAAATACCGTGGAGCTAAAAGGTAATCATAGCACCAAAGGTTTGTTTTTTGGAACAATTACTACAGCTGGGCAGTGAATGTTTCTCGATGATCGGATCTCACCCTTAACCTTTAATCGAACTGATAATTGTAAGGATACCTTGTAAGCGTGAAAAGTAATTAGAATGAGGTTGATTTGTTGCTGCCATGTGTTGAGGCTGCACGTAGAGATGTAATGTCCAGGCAAGGAACTCTACATCGTTGAAGAATCAACTTTATCTTTTGACAAGTTCTACTGCAAACAATAACTTGGAAAGCCTCTTTCATTTTGCATTAATCGCAATTATTGCGGAATAATTATTGGACTAATCAAAAGGATGTCACTGAATACCTAGTTTAAATATAGCTTCTCCTTGCCTAGGAGAGCAGGCTAAGTCCGTCTGCAAACTCGAAGAAACAGTGAACAAAGGATTTAGGAAACACAGTAAATGTGTCAGAGCCAATTAAGCAATTGAATAGCTCAGTTGAGAAACGAAAGTAAGTCGGCCTGAACTAGCAAACGTTTGTAATTAGTAGATTCAATATCTCCATCCGGTATGAGTTTCGTAAATGATCCTCTTTCAGCCCTTAACTATACGCGCTGGTAGTGGCTCGATGTTTAGGCAGGAGGTGCTTTGATTATTATGACCCAGGTCACTTATGTTATAATATACCCTAAAAGCACAAATGAAGTTCTGTAAGGTAGCTCAAAGGGTAAGTTTATCTACTCGATGGGAAGGCGAGACTTCTTTTGAATAAATGTTACGAGAAAATATAAACTCCAAGGAACAAAATCATGATGTTCTAACTAACAGCATAAGGTTCCAGAGGAGGAGAATGGTCTTGTGTTGATTTTTTCGACTCGATCATGCCTTCCATAACTTGCTTACAAAGAGCGCAATGAACTTTAAGCCAGAGACTAAGGTGTCTATACTAAACCAAATAGATGGGAAATATCACTGGATAAGACTTAACAAAGACTTTTAGGCGCTTTACAAAAAACGTATGTCCGATATCGCCTTTTAAAATGAAATGTGGTGAGCAGCGTATCAATCTTTATCACTCCCGATGCTTGTGCAAATGTCGATATTTTTACAGCAGAACTGTTACTGCATTCTATCTAATTATACCTATCAGGTAAATTTAGAGCTGCTCCAGTGAATCTTCTTTTTTAAAATCGCTTTTTATAGCTAAAAACAGGTTTGGACACCAAACCTAACTAACATTACATTCATCACGGCATCGATATAAATAGGCCGTCGACAGATGGTACAGCACCAATAAGAGCGTCGAGTAAATGCTATAAAAACATACCGAAACTTAAGATCTTCTGTTGCATTTAATTAAAATATGAGAGACTTTTATAATTTGCAATAGTTGTGTGCTCGCATTTCTTGTTATTGTCAATGCCCAACGCAAGCGTATTCGAAATAGATGCCTAAGAATCAAAGTTTAAAGCACAGACTTAAACGCTGAATTCGGAACTATGAAGCACTACGTAGTTCATTATTTTCCGAAGTAAGCACAGATTACACTACTTGATCGTTGCACTATGTTGATTGTAGATGTGACAAAATAACATTTCAGAGGCAAGTAACTGTAAATGCAACACGTGTCTATGAAACAGAGGGCAGCAGCATAGAAGATGCACAAAAAACTTTGAAATCCAGTGACAATTAAAAACAATGAAACAAAGAGCTATAGACCAAATATTATGTATCAGCTTAAGCACTAAAGTTCTATTGCACCATCTTCAACTTTGCGAATCAAAATTTTTGCAGCTTCAAAGGTGCGAAAAATCAATTTTCATGCAAAACCACATTGAGTCCCGAAAAATGGAAGGGTGCACAATTTATCAATTATTAAAAGCAGCAAAAAAACACTAAACTGGCGTAACGTTGCATTTGTAATCAGTTTTAGAATAACCAATATTGTTAACAACAGTTAATATCCTTTAGCATTTAAGGTGGAAAAATAAGGAATAGGCAGCACAACTTCTGATCAAAGATGCTCAACTAAAGTTAAAAGTATAAAGTTAAGCGTGTAAATCAAAGCAAATTTTCTAAATTTTGCTACCGATTACACAGGAATGCAGGTTTTACATGCCTTGGAGTTCTGACCACGAAATCGCCAGTATATCCTTGAATAATCGCGAATTACGCCAAAGGTCATATATGAACGCGCGCTAAATGAATTTGAAGTAAAACTAACTTTAAGCATAAAATCACGCTGCTTTAAAAAAGGAAATTGACAATTCTTTCAGGGTTAGTTATAAAAAGCATAGTATTATTCAGTTTATGCGACTCAACAGATTAAAATGCGAGTCAGGTGATATGGAGTTATTGGTAAATTCAGAACGAATCGTCAGCCGTCATCACGTGCAGCACCTAAGAGAACAAAAAAATTCGCTATATTTGTTTTAATTTAGCCTAAATATTTTAGCTTTTGTGTAGTATCTACAAGGTTGCCAACCACACTTACAAAACGTTTCGTTAAATCGATGTAAATAGCATAAAGTTGTGCAAAATTTATAAACACAGACCTAAGTTAAGCTCTATTCTTATTTATTTTATTATGTTATTATTATTAAAATTATGTTATTGTTCTGTTATTCTTAAAAAAAATTTATTGAACGCAAACATCAGCTCTTAAACTTCGGTATTAAATCGAATGGAAGTTCTGAAACATTTAAGGCCGCCGTGAGCAAATGGTGAGGTTGAGGCCAGATTTACTTAAGCAAGAAGAAACCGATTTCACCTCTTGATAATGACTGCCTTATTTAGCACCGATTGCGCCGCGATGGTAGACGGGATATTTTTGTTGGGGTAGTGCAAGAGATTAGTTGAGTCTCTAACGCTTATCTTGGTGCTTGTATTCGTGTGTATGCCTTAGGATTTAACCTAATGGTTTCTATCTAGTGGGAAGTCCCGAGAGTCTAAACTAGTGGAAGCACTTGCAAAAGCTGATTCCGTTACTACTTCCCTCTTAGTGTTCACCATTTGCGGAATATTTCTGCCGTGCGAAGAGAGTGCGTACGTATCAGACAAAAGATTCTTAAAAATCTTTACCACAGAAGATCTGGGACTGTTGTTTTCGTACGTTCTTGATCCAACAACTATTCAGAGAAATTTCGCACCCGAATTATTGTTACCGCATGTAGCGGCCCAAGACTTCCCACTGGGCAATGGAGCTAAGTGCATGTATTCCAAAGGGAGCAAATAAAATTTAGTCTGAGATTGGCTCAAGGGTCAGCCACGTCTACAAGGGCCAGACAAATCTTAAAGTAATTGCATTTTCCATGTGTGGCTGCGTTTGATCCCGATTACCTTGCTAAACATCTACTTTAGGCCGATGTACCAAAGTTCGCTCTTTGGCACGATGATGGTCAACAAAAATCCCCCTTTATGATTCGTACCTTCGGATCGCATGTAACTTCAGACTTTATTAATGCTACTGACAAGACCAAGTGCAATCCTTCATTGTTATTGGCTCGTTAATACTTTCCCAGTGCCGAACGCGTCGTGATATTCGGTGCAAAAGATAAACTAAAAGAGCGTCAAAAACGGTGGTTAAAACCAGAAAGACAATGTAACACTTTGTTTAGCTGGTATTTGTCTTGCCCATGTACGGGTGGACTGATGCTCAGGCCAAGCCAAACCCTAATCCATTATTCTTTTGTTAACGCCTTCTAACTAGTGGAAAGCCTCAAAAGGCCGCAAATGTGATACTTTTAGTGATTGTTTGAATAGATGGCTGTCACTTAAGCCGTCATAACCCTCCTAAGTGCGGTTTTAATTCAGAGTCATGCCAGAGCCTCGACCCTTTTGATTTTGCTTAAATGCATGTGCTTTTACCACTCATTTATTTTAGCTCCAGGTAGTCTTTATATTCTCAGCGTAAAAGAGCTGCATGTTTTTTTGCAATCTTGAGTCAATGCACAATTGCACTGAGGAACAATCACTAATTTATTCCTGAATATACATTTGTCAATTCAGTTAATAATTACCATCAGGCTTGAGCAGCTACTTAAGACGTGTAGTCCTATTCCAAACTATGCTAGTCCGCAGCCTTTCACACCCCATTAACAGGCGCAGTTTTGCATTACGAAATTAATTCATTTGTAGGTTAGATTGTTATACTACGTTTAAAATGTATAATTTTTTACGAGTCTTAACTCATTATCATCATCTTAAGTTTTAATTTGTGTGGTTGATGGCGATGTGTTCGGAAAGTGACCTCGATGACGGGCCTGTGTCTTTGTCCTACAGACAACTTAAGAGGGACAAATTTGCACTTTCCAACCATCTAGGGAGGGATTTTGCGGCCGCACGAAAGGAGCTGTTACGAAAAAAAAGCTTCAGAGATCCAAGATTTGATCCTAGGGTTAATGGCCTCTGCGTACTAAATGACTGGACGTTTTTGAAGGAGGAACAGGACGCAAATCTAAGGGTAAGATTTGATGAGTATAAACTTCTTTCAAGTTGAATTCCTGTTCTGTTGTTCATTTGTACTTGGTGCAATGCGTTCTCTGTGGCTGAATGTTTTGGCCCCTAGCTCAACAACATTTTTTGCTTTTGCACCCGTCACTGTCTTCTGTCGTCGTTCTCTTTTACTGTCTTCGCTGATCTTCTTACGTGATATTAATTGTTAAAACGAATTGCGTTATATTGGATAATCCTAGTACATGGTGGCCCCAATATTCTGCCTTAAAACAAACCTTGACTTCTTAAATGAAGTAGCTTCCTCAGTGTTACTAACTTGTATTGCTAGGCATGTTTACTTTTTTGGTTGCTGTCGTGTCATTTGATGTCAAAGTTGCCAGAATCTTTGAACATGGTCGATGGTTCCTACATTGTTGCCAACCTTTCTGACCTTAACTTGTCATTATAGGCGCTGAAAAAACAGCTAAGAAATGTTAAATCCGGAGATCAACGCGATAGAATAAAGAAAGGAATAAAATTGCTTAATCAACGTCGAGCTACAGAAAGGGACATTGCGCTAAAACGACGAGTGAAACACGACCTTCAGAAGGCACAGATGGTAGATCTCAAGATGGGAAGACGAGCATCATTTATGACAAGAAGTGAGTTAGTGCCTTTTAGTACGCTGAAAGCATTGGTACATATATTACGCAGTTATTTAATCGTTGTTTACTCTCCCTGATGACAAACTGGTTTCTTTCCTAGGTAAGCTTAAGGCAAAGGTGAAAGAGGAAAGGCTGAGATTGCTGAGTAAACGGGAAAAGGAACGGTATCTGTCCAGGCAGGCACAAAAGAAGTATACAGCTAATGCATTTGATGACTAATTTAACCATTCAGTTAACTACATTCTTACTTATAGTTTTTGCAGCTAGTAGTTTTGTGGAGTTAATTGGTGAAAAGCGTTCACAGATTGTAACGAGAAGGCTACTGGCTTTCACTTTATATGTTTTGGGCTCACCTGTAGTAGGGAGATCTGGTATGTCGTCCTCTATTTTTATCTGGTAGATCGTGAATTGTAGAGCTAAAAGTTGCGTTAATCCTAATAATTACTGGATTGGTTTTGCTGTAGCACCTAAGTCCTAAATAAAAATTCTATCAAACTTATGTTGCAGGATTACTTCTAAGGGACGTCCTGTAGTCCTATTAACCGTGATTATCTTGCGCCACACCTTCTCTGAGGTCTTGATAGGAGGGTAGAAGACTATTAGCACTGGCGGAGCATCTGCCTTGGGTGTCATATATGCTTTCCTTTGGCTCTTTTGTTTCGAATGTCGCAGCGCAGTCGTAACTCTAAAAGGACGCCAATGAACTCGAAATGGTTGTATTTACGCTACCCCATTCTTATTTTAATGCTAACCAGACATTAGTATCACAACTGGCCCATGCCAGTCGCCTTCGCTTTTAGCTACCTTCTTGCGGGGTGCAAGATGGGATGAATTGGCACATGTGAATGCATCTTTGGGATATCCTTATGTGATATTTTGATTTGATAATTATCCAGTGGGATTTGGGTTGTTCTTTACTTGGGTCGTATATTCTCACTGCTGCTACCATCGAGGCACTCCGGGCCTCTGTTATTGTGGTGATAAGGCATACCAGTAAAGGAGGTTTGTCATTGACCCGAAGGAGAATTCGTACTTTGCGATACTGGAAGAAACATCACCAAGGGGGAAATAGTAATCATGCCGACTAACGGATTCGTCTTATTAAGTATTGGGGTCAAATAAGTATGGCGTCACCACAGTAGTTTTGTGGGAGCATCCATTTAATTGCTCAACAATTAGCATGTAAAGCGGTGTGACATTTGGTAGGTTACCGAGGCGTTTTCATCAGCAGGAACGTGATGTGGTTTAGCCCCATTTTGGATGTCTACATGTCTTATCTTTCTGGGATAGCATCCACAAACACAAATCACTACTTAGCGCGCATCCTGAAACTCCTGTTTTTTTTTCCCAGTTTTGGATAATTTAAGCTGGTTCGATGTTCAAATTTAAGATGATGATGTTGAACTGCCGAGTTAAAAGCAATATGAGCTTCGACGAATTCATGCTCGTGGTGAGCCTCTTCACTGAGTTGAAACTTGTAGATAACTGACTCACATCCTTTGATAGCTTATTTAGGTATGATATGTAGCCGTCAAAGACCTTTGCTTGGTGTTTGCATAAGGGCCCACTTTTGAGCCATAACATTCGGCAAACTTTAACAGAACAGGCGTTAATTTGGTGAGAGCAAGTTGGATCAAGCAAGACTACTAATCGCCTATCCACCGCCTTGTTCCCACTCTCATTCATGAACCACAACCACGTAGTAGTGACCTTTACATAGCGACGACTAGCCAAATTTATGAATTAAAAGTCTTTTCGAGACAGCGCACTCAAGTAGTTTAGTAGGTCTCCCACTGACGATTAGCAACCACTAAACAAAACCATTGGTTTGATTTTATCAACTTTTCCATCTTGGAGCTTCCCTGTTCTTTCACTAGAATAATACCAACGCATGCAAATCATGGGGCATATACTCATTGATGGCACAGGCGGGCTGTCAATCTTCGTACTGTGGAGGCTGCACTTGCTAGGTCTGATAGTCATAAGGTTTTTCAATCGTTTCACCCGCATCGTGATGAACGGGAAGAGGAAGAGATGAGGACTGCCGTTACGCCGCAACAAGAAGTGCTTAACTTCATGGTCGAAAGAAGCAACAGCCCTGTTGATACCAGAGTACGTGCTCAGAACTGGCCGGGTAGGAGATAATCTTGAGTTGATAAAAGCCAAATATAAGCAGAATATACCTATCTACGAGCTCAAGCAAGCAACGTGAAGTTCAAGACGTAAGCTCATGTTCGACTTAAATTATGACTACATACTTGCACAGAAATAGGGAGCTCGCAGTGTTTACAAATGTTTAATGGTAGCGAATCCGATGAACTGCAAAATTTTGCTTGATTTTCAAATGATACGCGAGAAGTAGGATTACAATGATACAGAGTGAGTCACGCGTGATCGAAGAGCAAAGAGGAATGCAAACAAAACTGGATGTACAAAGTAGAAATTACGTTCGAGTGCACGATTGTACTTTACTCCGGAAAGGTTGTTTCAAGGGCTGAGGCCTCCAAAATATTTGAAGAATCTGTTTTATCATTCTCACTACTTTGTAATTCATTAGATGAACAATCTTCCTTGTGTTCAATCTAGAACATATTTAGCATCATTAATTACACCTACTGTAGCCGCAGATATGTGGTCGGCAAGTTCGTTGATAATCTCCCTAAACCTCTCAATAGATTTACCAGGAATAGTGATTGCAGAGCGACTGGTAGCCCAAACCTGAGAAATACGTAGGAAGATTCCATGCCGATTCGCGACTGAATCGAAGTAAAGAGTGCGACTATCAATACGAAATGCTCGAGAGGGCGGCAAATTTACTTCTATAAATCAAAGCATTGGAGGAACTTAGTATAAAAAAACCCTTTTTGGTTTTGTCTGGCGCTGGAATCCACCAAGTTTTCAAGAGTCCATAAATCGAATTGTATAGTTCACGCATCCCATCTGCAGGGATGGCTAACTTTATTCGAGCGTTTGTCGATAGCATTGTCACACGAAGAAAATAACCCCAGGCATTTTTCTTAAGATCCAGATAATACCTTCGATGGGGATAGTTGAGGGTGTGTGATTTGATAACTCCATCGACTTTGGGAACATGTGCGGGAGAATCACCTGACTCTTCTGCATTGTTTTTCATGAGTTCGGTATAAACATCTGCTAGATCCAATATTTTGTCCTTCAAATCATCCGCAGCCGTCATCGTTAGCAATATCCTTGACTTTCTTCCATCTAGACCGACCTTAACGAATACGTCGGTAGAATCGTCACCATTACCTCTGCAATCTTCATAAAACGACCACGCCAATTCCTTTTTACATCCACATAGAATCGCTTTTTTTGAAATTGAAGAGACACAGAATCTAAATCTTCTTCATCTGTCAAGTCGACTACGAGAAATAAGATCAAAATAAATCCGAACCTCGAGGAGGCACTACACCAGCCAATTGGTACGGGATGATAGGGATATTTGATCTGTAATACAGTGAATGCATTACTCTACACTTTCCTCGGACTAAAATTAAAACAAAAGGGTGCGTTATGTCTATGCATCAGCCCAAACACGACTAAACGTGCCAATCGACCCAACCACGCTACCATAGATCTCAATTGAACTGGTAAAGGTCATGTAAGCTAATTGTTTGACTGTGGAGTCACTAAAACAAAAAGATATTTAATTCAAAGTGAAAAGCAGTAAGCATTAAATCTGAGCTATTCGGTTGTATTACATTTCATCGATCAGAACTATTGGCTGCAAGTGTCATTTTATCAAGTGCAATAATTATTCAAGAAAAGTTGCTTTTGAGTGTGATTACCAAAATTAAAATTAAAATTAAAATAATATTTTAGCATTCCGAGACTTCCTATCTGGTAAAGAAATCAGTAAGTGCAGTTGGTTACATGTATTCTGAGGACGACGAGATGAATGCGCTTGGGTATGGTTCGAGGCCAGCCCACGTGTACAAGGACCAGACAGATTCTAAAGTGACCGCCGAACGCCATGTGACCACCTAGACAAAGTATTACAACATCTTATCTAGACACCTAAAACTTGGCTTGCGTTGACAAAACCTAATTTTTTCAAAATACACGGCGTCTGGTGGACCTAGCTCAGAGGCCACTTCAGTCAACTTCGGAACCTCCTACTCGCCCCGTGTGCGTGTCTACCAACCCAAGACAAACTCCGCCTCTGGCAGCGCATCTCACATTACCTTGAGAATGCATACCGATGCAGGGAGAGCCCCACAATGAGTTTAGTGGAGCGGCTACCTACCCACCTGGTGAACCTGCACAACCCTGCATGCGAATAAAATAGAAGAGCAATCACTCGTCCCAACGTCATAAACCCGTCCGTCTATTTCACACAGCACAAAAATACACCACCAAAAGAAAGAAAGCGAAAAAGTACTTGGTTAAGGTGTGCAGACGCAATGGTGGTGACGAGTAAGCAAGCCTTCAAATGGATGAGATGGGAAAGACTTAGTTTTAGAAAGGATTTTTTTCATCCTTGAATTCAATGGGTTGCATTGATTTCAGGATTGCTGAAGTTACTACCGACAGTAGTTTCAGAAGCGGTAGTAGCAGTGGCAATATCACCATCCGCATCGTTCTCACTGGCACAGTATTCGTAGCTGCCAAAGGAGTGGAGCAACTTCTGCTCAAACCCCAGTCCCGAGTGTCGATATACCAAAGACCACACATAGGGGATGAAGAACTCATCCGGCGAATCCTCCTCCACGTACTTGAATTTCAGCTCCTGGAACTCCTTGAGAGTATGGATGCGGGTGAAATCCCCCATGGACTTATTGATGACGGCCATCACTGCAGATGTCTCTGTGGGCTGCGGACCTAAGTCTTTCTCAATGCGGGAGGCAAAGAAGCCCAGAACTGTGTCGATGTTCTGCATCAAATCCTTTTAGAAAGAGGGGAGGGAAACACGAAAAATAACAGCTAGAGTGGGACCTTTTCCGAAGAACCCACTGAAAGAAAGCAAAATTTAGGTCATGGTGAAAAATGAGTCAATTCAAGAGTACCTGTGCTTGCTCGGAAGTTTACGACCAGAATGAGAACACAAAGCATGAAGTGGAATTTACGTTTGCATTTACATTGCTAAGGATCTCACACTCACGGACATAAGTTTGAAAGCATATGACCATTTATTGACAAAAAGCCAACGATTTTGAGAGTACCAATTGTTTGCTGCCTTGAGTAACGACAGAATCCAAACCTGTGACACAAGTCAATATGGAAGATTTAACAACAGAGTTGTGCACCATCACGTCAGGCGACCCCGCAGCCCATGAGGTTAATTAAAAATGATACACAGTCAGGACGGCACCGTACTAGCAGAGGATACAGGAGTGAGGTAGGAATGAGATGAACATCCGCATTATGTTTATCAATGTCAAATTTGCGAATTCACCCCAATACTTGCGCTTCCATCGTGTGACGCCCCAACCCAGTCAAGGCAAAGTATAAATGTGAAAATTTCGGTTATAATTTTGGATTATGGTACAATGACACTCATCTCATTGCAATGGCCTTAACTAGGGTAATGGAAATAAGTGGAGCGCTGCCTAACGTGAAAGAATAAATTAAACCATCTGCCCGTCCACTAGAAATGAATTAATCACATTCCTAAATAAGTAAACGAAAAGTCACAATTTAAGAAGGACATCAGCAGACGTCAATTGCAGTGTAGGGGAGAGGACCTACAGTAGCCTTGTTACACTTTCCACCACAAACGAGACTTACATTGAAGGATGGGTGGTTGTGAATGGGTGCAAGGTACTCGCGTTGGTAGAGAAGGTTGTAGATAAGGTGGGTGTTCGCAGCGAGAGAATGAGTGAGAATAGAGTTGAAGATCTCTAAGGTCATGCGAATCACCTCCTCCAACAGCGAGATATCTTGGAGCTGCAAGTAGTAGTAGAATAGGAAGAATTAGAACGCGCATAATTCTGAGGAACCAGAACATCTTGCAGTTTTGCTATGCAAGAAATTGAGCATGAAATTTCCTAAGAAATGAAAATGGGGGACGATATTTTGATAATTTCGTGTGACTATTTGTGATTTACGCATTGAATTGGGTGAAGTGCCATAAATATTTCAGACAAGATCAGCCAATGCAACATCAATGCTAGTTTATACCATTAGAGAAAAGGACGAGAAGATCATTTTGATTCCTACATTTGCAAATTACTCAGTTCAAGATCGAGGTGACAAGAGGTCAAACAAGAGAAGTGGACGAACCAAGGTATCAGACGACGACATCAGGTTCAATCGAACGTTCGGATATGGAGGTACTGTGCTCCGAGCGGTTTTTTCATGCTCCTTCAACTGTTCGTTGAGAGTCCGAATCTCGTTCACCAGACGCTTGTGCCGCTTCACCAACTTCTGCAAGAGACTATATGCACAGAGGCAATAAGATGAGCACAAGACCCCGAAAAGCACAATTCTACCAATATGATCGTTAGATGACCTACTCTGCCAGTAGGCGAAAGGGGTTCCAAAATAGCTCTGTGATCTCTTCTCACTTTGGAAGAGATCAAAAAGAATTTTTAAGATGGGCTGAACAGCTCAAAAATAAAATAAGGCTCAATGTGTAGACTCCGATTACTGTGGGGGTATTGCTCAAGTTTCATTTCTAGCTCCCACAATGCAAAGCGAGGAAGGGGATAATAGGTGATGATTTCAACTGAATGAAATGCTTTGATGGTCAAAACAAAAGAGTGACTGCTAAGGATAGGGCGGACTCATGTCGTGGAATATTATCGGCTTCCAGATCGCCCGCAATTCAGCCGCCCGCCATATCATTCAAAATCGGTCAACCAATGACAAAAAATAAATAATGTCCAACCCTGTCGATTTTACACAAGCGAAAAAAAAAGCGGTTGGCAAACAAGGTCTACATTTGAATGGGCTCACTCAACCAAGGCCTGACTGACGTAGGAATGGAGATAAGTTATTTTCGGTGAGAGATTGGCCAAAGCAGCAAGACTGTTTATATGCAAGTACTTGTCCCTCAGCTGATTCAAGTGGTGCCGAATGGTTCGAGTCAAAACATGTACTAGGAGACTGCCCAGGGAGACGCCTGTCAGCTGACGATCTGCGTTTGGTGGTGGCTTCTTCACCGGCTAAAGAGGCGTGACATGATAAATTTTACCAACCTAGTGGAATAGGACGAGGTTGCGCTTAAGTAATGATAGAGCCTGTTTGAAATGATAAAACTACCGGAATCAGCAAGAGAGTTTCCTACTTACAATTTCGTGTACATCCTTGGCGAAGTTTTCGTTCTCCGTGAGAATTAGCAAAACTATGAGAGCCATGTACACAAGGTGAGAATTTTCCGCCGGCGATTGATATAACAGGGAACAGATGGAGAATGTCTGAATAGCACAAGAGACATTTGCTACATGCATTGCATGCTGCATATCTAAATGCATGGTAAATAGATTATTTTTAAAGAACAACGTCCAGACTCACTTTTATAACAAACGTATTTAATACAAACCCCTTTTATTCTACGACGACACAAAGAGGTTATAACTCCTAGAAGCCCTTTAACAATAACGAATGCCCAGTTAGGAAAAGTGGTGCGCAAACGAAATTCACGCAGAATAGATTAACGCCATACCAACAGCACAAAGATTCGGTACAGTGAAAAAGGAAAGCGGGTAAAACTTACGAACTTTTCGTACGCCCGGGTCTCCATGACAAAGGTGCGAAAGAGATCGTTGCGATGCAGGAGTAAGTAGAGGAGGAGAACGGAGCTGTCTGTATTGACGGTTGATGCAAGAGTTTCGCACAGCCTTCCAAAGGGAATGCGGGGTGGCATGACATCCCTTTCACCTCCTAACCCCTTCTCTGGATCCTTCCCTCTGCTACCGTTCTGCTTCATCTCAGCGTCGACCTCACCTTCATGACGGTTAACTTGGTTTATGGGACGATGAAATAATTGACTTCGAAAAAAATGGCAACCAAACAAGTAATATTCTCTAACCTGAAGCATTGACAACACGATTTTCAGGTGTCAATGCGTACTTATGCAACCGGAAGCGGAAATGCCCAAAGTACGAGTGGAAGGAGGATAATTAACTTTGGAGATCCTATTTTAAGACAATAAATTTTGTTGAATTCAGCAAGTGATTGGCAGCTTCAAAATCCACCTCCTTCCTTTCCTTTCACCATATTATCTGTTCGCCTTGTAACTCGAACAAATGCAAGTTGAAGACGGCTTCCGCGCCTTCCATCGCCTAACATGTCGTAGGAGGTGAACTCGCCTTATGGTTGATTGACCATCTTATGAAATGGGAAGTTTTTCAAAACTTCATTTGTCTAAATTCTTTTCTATACCGAAACATCGACTATGGGAAAGAACACATTTCATTTACCGTAATAATGCATCGATATTCTTCCGTGTCTGTGACAGCTATGGCGAAAATACTGAACCGAAACTTTGACTGTTAATTCACATCCGCAAAACTATATCCATTTGAGTACTTCATCTATCTACTATAATTCCAGGCTTCATTTCGCACAAAAGTTGCAGTATACAATTTTCCACCTTTTCAAAGGAGCAAAAGAGCGTTGCTCAAAAAATACCACGACCCGCAAGGTGACTTCAAGCCGAAATTGACAATGACAAAGTGAGCGCGACTTAAGGAAGTCGGATATTGTGTAACAAATCTCAACCTCACCGG
>UYWX01020754.1:0-11209 GCA_900622495.1 Hydatigera taeniaeformis | reverse complement strand
GTGGGCAGACAAACCTTTGCTCCAAAGGATTGCTCTTCCTTCAATGCTTTGTGCTCAATCAATTCCTTCCCTGCTTCTTGCTTCGCAACACCTGCGTTCCACGAAATCATGTGTCCTCCAATCGAAGCTCACATAATGCATCTACGTGTGGGTGAATGGGGTGCCACCGCTCTCGGACAACCACGAGAAAAAGACAATGTTGAGGCTTCAATGTGTGGCAGACAGCGCGACTTGCTTGAAATGAGTCAGGACAGAATGGAACACACATATTGCCCCGACAAGCCAACTGATTGGCGCAACTCGAGGACGCAACCATGAGTGACAACGATGACACATCGGACAGTCCAATGAGGCGCCTATTCGCGACGTGATAGGCGAATCACAGGCGTTTGCATAGGTAAGGGAAGTGAGGCGAAGTGGTGGTGTCGACGGTGTGGTGATGATGTGGCAACGTGGTGGCTGCTGTAGGTCGGCTGGACGTGGTAGTGTGCGCCTGTAGTCCAGCTGCTGCACACATGTAGATCGGGCGTCCACGCGAAGCGCGGCGTCGATGCGGCGGTTATGTGCACGTGGTGCAGTAGGGGAGATAGCGTCTGTGAATGGTGGGTGCAGGATGTTATAGAGGGCGTGCGACCACCTCCTTACCTTCTCCTCTCTTTGCCTCTCACCTCCACCGACCCACCGCCCCACCATCCACTCCCACCATTACTCACTCATCTCATTTCGACTCACTCACTCATTCACTCATTTGTTTCATCATTTATTTCGACTCCCATTTCAGCTCATGCCCACCCCCACGTTCTGCTTTCCCAACTGCTCCAACACCCTCGCTGTCACCACTTCCACCACAGGTCCCATCTCTACGTGCTTCCACCGTCTCGATACACACAGCACAAATTACCCTCCCTCGACACGCACATGTGGAGGCAAGAGGAACGCGATTTACACAGCCCTTCGCCTCCTCACTCTCCACTTTACACTGCATGATGTTGCAACTTATGCAGAGACCAGCTGAGTGAAGGCTCTAAGCCTACGTGCCACATGCGCATGCGGGGATTGTGTGGACTAGCCTGCACGATCATCTCAATGAGTCGATAAATGATGCTGGCAGTAGTAAGCCTTGCAGTTCACTTTGTGAGGCAAATGCTGCCACCATTACAGGCCGCTTTGAGCTAACAAACAACAAGGACGTGGATATTGATGTCAAGACGGTAGAGCTGCCTTTTGGCACCCAGCAGACACCTTCATTCCTTCATTCGGGAATGGAGTCCAGTTGTCTGCTCAATCAGTTTCACTCACCACTAACCAGAACATGTAAAGGAGGGAGGAGTGATCACCGCCCCACGTACCGTGCAGCAAACCAGCTTCATCCAATCTCACAATATGGCCACCACTCTACGTCATTCTACTTTTATCATTTAAGTAGCGTTACTACTGTTTAAGTTAGGCATGTGTGTTGTGGCATTCATTGTGCAAACAAAGGCCACTCACCTTTGTAATCACAATCCTCACTGCCATAGGAATCAGTACATTTCGCCTAAGCACTGTGACATCCAACAGTCATGCAAATGCAATCAAACATGTGCACGAGGAAGGAGTGATTGGTTTAAGTGTGCAACTGATAGCATTTAATGGCAAAGCCATGAGCAACCCAAACCCACATTCACGTCCATTATCCATGTGAGCACTACATAGTATATCGTCTTCACATCAAAAGGCAGAGGTAGAACCTCCTAGCACCTGTCGTCAGTCGGACTGGATGGCAGCACCACCTCTACCTCCTCAACCATCTCATCTCGATTCATTGAAGACATGAGGGAACCACTCCACTTAGGTGACATGAACTGAGGATGAATAAGTCCTCTTCTGGCAGTTTGTTATGGTTAACACTGCCTTTTGTAGTGCGTACTCGCGTGAGTTTGACAATGGCGAAGTGGCAAAATAAAATGGATAGAATTAAGGAAGGACAGAAACGTTTTAAGGAGGTGGAGTAGGGTTAATGGAATGACAATAATGCTAATAAAGGTTAAAGAACTGAGGACTTTGTGTGTTTATGCAAAAGAATTGGTGAAGAGGTGTGAGTGGAGGTAACAAGAGTGAAAGAAGAAGATGAAGGAAAGGAGAAGCCGATTTGTCTCTGCCTTAAGCGGTCCTCATCGTGTGTGACGAGCTTTGAGGTGCAAATTCTACATGAGGCGATACAGGGGCTAATGATGATGACTGCCTTCGGGCTATGCCAAAACGTCACGGTAATTTTCTTCTGATCTGCAACTCATGGATTTATTCCCTGTTTTCTAAATCTGCAACTTTCAAGTCATCAGTAAGCCTTATTTTCATTACCTTCCGGCCAAGCCCATAGCTACCATTATTTTAATAATTCTAACTGTAATACTTTGTTTATTTGATCTGGCGCCTACTTTGAGCTTCGTCTTGCCCTTGTACGCGGGGATCGGCCTTAGGTCCAAGCTGACGCCCAATCCTTTCTTCTCCTCTTACAACACATGCATTAAGCCCGACTTTGTGAATTATTCGGCTCACTGGGAAGTCTCGGAGCCTTACACTTAAGGCAAAGGAAAGCGAATCTGCCTTTTCAAATCACTCCTGGCCTAGCATCCATCGCGGTGCCGAATAAGCGCAGATACTTCGAGGAGGAGATTCTCTCAATTCTCCACAGCAAACGAGTTGGGAATGATGTTTACGCTTAGCTCCATCCCGTTCTCGAGTTCCACAGGCAAGCTATTCACAATTGGAGCTGTGAACCATCTGGACAAGTTTCGTACTGAGATTTTACCTAACTGCAGCCACGTATGAGTATTGGTGATGAAACTACAACGAATCCCTTTTCATAGGGAACTGAGTTTTTATCCCGTCTTCCAGTTCTGAAGGCAACTGACAATCAACAGACGTGTGCGGTCCTGATTTTTGCTGTCAGCCGGAACACAACTCCAGATCCACCTGAAGCTGCTGAGAAGGTAAAGTTCATTGCCTCAGTCTCATGGTAGATGATGATTGGCGTGACTGGCCCGTGAGTGTTCACTGTAGCACAGAATATGTTGCGATGGCTAGTGTGGAAGGTGTGCCAAGGGGAGAGCCGAGGGCGTCGTCTGGTTTTTGTACGCGTGGGCTGACCTTCAGGCCAAGTCAAGGGGACACACAAACCTTTGGTCCTCAATTTTGAGATGAGCAAAAATATTTCCCATGCAATGAGCAACTTTTAATCCATCAAAATCCCTGATTTCTAACCCTTCAAGTCTGCAACTACCACATCATCATAATCATAATCATCAGTTCTTTAAGTTATTCCTTGTAAATCCCATTTTGGTGAGCCTATGCGTTTATAAAAGGTGCATAAATGAGTGGAAAGGAGTGACAGGATACTTTGAAATAATCTGTACCAAAAAACTTACATTTAAATATTCTAAATTTACTTTTGTTGTAACCGGAACCTTGCTTTGACAGCGTGGGCTGAGAGAGGACACAGTTGGAAGGGGAGAAATTGAACAAGCTCTCTTGCATGTAATGCCTCAATTTCTAAATTTGTTTTCTGTTGTGTTAGTAGGTGACTTTTTCGACAATTTACTCCAAAAAGTCGTATTTCTCGTGCAACCATTAACAAGTTATATGACAAGTTGTGTGCGTGTGTAAAGTGTAGAGACTTTCTATGGGATTGAGGAAGGTCTTTAGTGGGAGGATAAATAGAGGTTGAGCCGTTGCTTGGCCTGAAGTCCAGTACACGTAGCCCAGAGCAAGATGAGGGCCACAAAGTAACCGCCAATCCAGGAGGTTGTCAAATACCATTAAACCTTACAACTTGCATTCCTAAGAAGACAAAAACAATGCCCAAAATAACACAATCACAACCACCGGGAGTTGGGAGATTGGCAGAAACACCCGTCAAAACACTACCAGCACCAAGTCCACTTACTAATCAAAATACCTGCAATTAGTTGACCGTACGAGTTTCATTCTCCATTCCCGAAAGATTTGTCCAAACGAATGCCAAACATCCTGATGACAGTGATTCGATGCACATGTGATGTGTAATAACGGGTACTGAAGTTTCGACCGAGAGGGTGAGAACCATTCCTTGTATTTCGGAGTCGGGAAAATAGTAAAAAAAATTTATAAGGTGGAAATGGCCATCACATTGCCTAGGTCAGACCCACTATTGGAAGAGTGCATTTCATATCAGCCCTGCAAGCCGTGCCACTGCACCTCTGCCGCTGCACAAAGTCACTGTGTCCCCATCGCGGTGAAAATTAGCACTATCGTAACACATAAATGTAGTGCAATGTAATACATTGTTTATGTGATCACCTGATGTTCGGCGGTTACTTTAAGATTGGTCTGGCTGTTGTATGCGTGGGCTGGCCTTGGGGCGAAGCTCAGGCTTGATATTTTGTCTCTCCTAGTTCCAGCCTTCGTCCATGTGGTGGGAAGTCTCGGCATACTGCATTCTCTTCGCCTTGAATGCATGTATTCATCCAAACTAAATGCCTTCTCATACCTAATGGGAAGTATCGGGAACAACAATGACCGATAGTCTTCTTGCAGATGGATTGCATTCCTCTCATCTTTGGGCAGGACTAACATGTTTAGGAAAACACAAACTATCACTCTATTCTAGAGGTCAAACAAAAAATTTCATTTCTTTAGTGTAAGATATTGAAAAGGGTGTGCACACGAAAGAGACGTTGTGCACTCCCATCATCTCATTTTACATCCTTCCAAATCTTGTCAACTGCACAGACCCTCATCTCTGCACTTGTTTAGCCACTAACACCGTGCCAACTAGTAGGAATCCACGCCATTGCAATTCGGTTTTATGTATTTTGCAATGCTTTGTTTGTTTGGCGGTCACGTTGGGATTTCAGCCCATGCTCAAGCCCATTTGCTATGTCTTCTTCGGAATACATGTCCAACCTCGCTTACTGCTCTCTTCCACCCTATGGGAAGTCTGGGGACGCTACACTTGTGGCAGCGGAAAGCGAGCTAAGCATTTTTTTTTAATGACCTCTATCCTAGCACTTGCCTTTTGTTGCATGTACCTACGGTGTGCAGGAGGCGCATTTATCTCGGTGGCGGGAGATTCCATAAATCCTTCACAAAAAAAGGATTTAGACTGGCGTCTGCATTTGGTTTCACCTTATTTCCGTGTTCCGCAGACAAGTTATTAGCAACTGAAGCGATACCGTCGTGAACTATCTGGAAAGGTTTCGTGTCGGAGTTTCCCATACAAAATCCGTGTATAGGTGTCGGAAATGACACCACGGTTCTCCTTACATACGGAACAGTGGCTCATCTCGTTTCCCCTGTAACATGTCTGCAGTAGACCCGAGTTCCACCGTCTAGTCCTGGAAGCAAATGATGGTCAACAGGTGTATACGGCCTCCAATCCGATTGTCAGACCGAACGCAAATTCAGATGCAGTTGAAGCTGCTGAGGAGACCAGGTACGGTTCCTGAGTCTCATGCTATTTGTCGACTGGAGCGGTTGACTCGAGGGTGCTTTCAGGTGGTACGGAATATGTTGTGGCGACTGGCGCGGGAGGTGTACCAAGGGGGTCGCTGAGGACTTCGCTCAAAAGAAGAAAGTGACAGTGTAATGCTTCGCTTAAGTGGCTATTTGACGTTTGGCGGTCACTTTAGGATCTGTCTGACCCTTGTATTCGTGGACTGGCCTTTGGACCATGCTTAGGCCCGTTTGCTCTGTCCTCTTCGGAATACATGTATACAACCTCGCTTACTGCCCCCTTCCACCCTATGGAAAGTCTGGAGACGTTGCAAAACAAACGGCAACTTCCTTATTTGCACATAAAGCCAGGAAAGTATTAGTTGTGTAGCCAAGCAAAAAGGAAAGGTAATTGATAACTGCATGATAGAATTGATGGTTAACCCACGAGAATATTTTTTGTGAACGTATGTCCGTCTTCATACCTAAATCATATGATCGCACTTAAGACGAATACACAAGTAAGTAATTTTACAAATTGCGTCCTCGTTTTATTGCATAAATCTAGAGGCGGGTGGAGAGAATTGCACCAAAGCTTTGCAGGTAGTGTACTTCGGCATTATTATTAGACGACGGTTCATGCGATTGCTTAGAGGGGATATGGAAGTTCGTTAACTAGTCTTGTATTTTAATAACGGTGGGTTTCAAGTAATCAGATCCTTGTGGTTGGAGAGGCTTTTATTTACTCTGAAAACATGCAACTCGTTCATTATTTTCTCACTTATGCTTTGTCACCTTATTAACATGTGGCTGCCTATTTGCTTTGTCAACTTTCTTGATGTAATTAACGTCTAAGAATGCTCAAAGCTTATATCACGATTTATCACATTACTACTGCAGCATTTCCGGTGATTAAGGAAAATGGATGTAATTTGAGTAGTGATGGGTTATAAGCAGTGGGGTTGGTCATATTTTAAAGCCTGTCGGTTACTTCTCTTTGTCGTGTCAAAGACGTAGCGGGTCTGACTTTGAAGAAGTTGAATTATTACCATCATCGCATGGGAGGTTGCTGGATTCATTTGTCAATAAATTACGTGCTGGTTTCAACCTCGCAAGTATTCGGCAACTTAATCATTTCCCAAATGGTAAAACATGGTTAATTTGTCCTCCTATTCATTCATTTGGCATAATGCAGAGGTTAGTGGGGAAACTGTTGCATTGGATCTACAATTCTGCATATAGCTTTAATTAGTAGGAGGAGAATGATGCAGAGGTAAAAACTCAACTCCTTGTTAGGGGAAGGTTGGTGCACTGCGGAGGCAGTCCAAGGCTCATCAATGGTCATGTCTCAACTTTTGGATGAGACATCGTCAAGATTGAATGACAGTGGTGTCACCCAAGAGTTGATTGCCTATGCCTCCAGTTGCGGTCTTTGTGCATTGGCAACTCCCAACCCAAGCGCACGTTAAACTGAGGGGCAATTTCGCTTCAAACACTTTCTACTGAATACCAATTCAGCAGCACTGTCGTTGGGCTGTGAAGAACTTCGTATCAGCAACGACTGATGCTGGGCTAAGTATGAGATGAAAATAACGTGCACATAGGAGTGGTTTCCTCCACAACACTTTGTAATGGTAAACAAATGTAGCTTATGTGGTTATCATTATCCCTTATGACTGACTGCTTCCCTTCTTCCAGTCTAAACAGACACTTTACCACGGAAACAGCAACGCAAGTCACTTCCTGTTTTGTTCATTGCGCTCTTCCGCGCACCTCCTTACGGTAGGTTTCTTCCGTTCTTCCATTCATACCCCTTTTATTTGCATTATTTTATGAGCATTGATATGTTGTTTTTAATTATTAAGTAGCTATCACTTGTCAGGTTCTTTAGCAGAATTTGACGACTCTTGTAAAGTGGTACTCGCTAAAATGCATGATACTTGATCAGGGGACTTTACTGCCAACGGTTGTAGGGAATTAAAGGTTAACACTATGATGTGGTGAAGGACGGTTCGTAACGAGTCACCTGTGCTGTCCGAGTTACCTAGTAAATTGAGTGCCAAGCTACGTCAGTTTTTTTGCTCTTGCAGGCCCAAAGAGGGCAGTCAAAAGTCTGCAGGACGGCTACCTTGAGTGTCTTGAAAACACTGAACCACTGATACTGAACACTGATAATGTAAGCCATGCCATGTATTCCATGTTTTGTGTCGCTCTTCCACCGTACCGACGCACAGGCTTTGTCACTCGCTTGAACCGCTCCACAACTCCTCTTGCACTAATCGTCTAGTGTGCTCGTGAATGCAGGCCAGTGTCACATTTCCTGAGTCGCTATCTCTGCTATGACTCAATCGGCACTTTCAACCATTACTTAAGTAAGAATACTGAGATTTGCAAGCCAATGATTTACATCAGCGGTCGAGGAGGGAGTGAGGATGATGAAGTGAGTGGGAAGAGTGGTGTGAGAGGTAGGAATTCAAGAAGGAAAGGGGAGAGGAGAGGCGCATGTGCATTAGGCAGCAGGAGCACTGGTTACAAGGACCCAGCCCAAATTGCTGAATGTGAAGCAACCTTCCGTGGAGATCTCTTTCAGTTCAAACGGTGGCACCTCCTTCAGCGGGCCGGACCAGACCAAGTCAGAACGGTAGAAAGGAAGAATATTAGGAAGAACACCTACAATTACCCATCCCTACACTCATCTTGCTCAACCAAAGTTTGAATTATGTAGGCAGCAGCACCTGAATGGTTAACCAAGAACCACTCTTCTGCTACCCCATCTGCTACGCATGACTCGTCACAAATGGTTACGAGCCCACGTGCGAGACAAAATTCACCTACTTTAATTTTATTGCTTATTCACTGTGCTTGCTTCATACCACTGTCAGATTGTCTGTTCGCTGAGATGTCTGCTCTCGGTGTTTTCGACTTTTTTCACCCCTACTGCAACTTCGACTGATTCAGTGTTTTTGGCACTCAATAGAGCGTTCAGACTCCCTTCCAGCCACAATGTCTCAACCAGCGATCATTACTCCTGGTGTCTACACTACCAAATTTTGGCGATGATATTCAAAAACGACTCAAGACGCATGTTCCATTCCGGCTCGATGATCAGTTGATGCTCCATTCAGACGATTTTAATTGATATTTTCCCACAATAGAGGGGTCTACGCAACCTTCCATCGCTTTCCTCCACTAATCAAATTAACTTAATCCTTTTGCCATGGGCGCATGAATGAGCAAATTCACTCACCTGTAGTCCAGTCATGACGGGAACAAATTCAAGGGTCAGCTGGGTCGACGTTGCAGGAGCCAAACTTGGCAGACGTTGGTAAGTCACACCTGTCCAAATGAAGGCCGGGAAGGCTGCCGCGGTAACAGCAACGGCAGCAGTAGCAGCACCTGTAGTAGTAGTAGTGTCAGAAGTCGTCTCGTAACCACCAGCAGTTGCAGTTGTCGCGGAGGTCTCTGGTCGAGAGAGCATGAGCTCCAGTACACGTGAACTGAAAAGGGATAATGGCCGACAGAAGTAGGTGGTGGTACTAATGGTGGAGAAGATGAGGGCAAAACTGAGGGCCATGGAACGGGGAGACTGAGCTCACCTTCTATTTGTGATCTCGCAGACCATTTGAAAGGGATCCTCAACGACAACCTGTGCTGGAAGTTTGACAACATTCATCGAGACATCGGAGTAATGCGGGATCTAGGATAATTTTGATAAATAAAAGTACACTCCATAAGCGACAAATGGACCCTGTTAACACATCAAGTGGTCACGAAAGAATGCACTTTCGATAATGACACTGGAATGGACCTTGACTTACTAATAAATTAAAAAAAATTCTATCTAGAAGAGGCTATGCGGAGGTGCATGGTTAAAAGACGATCGGGGATTGATTAAGTCAAAACACAGAGGTAGAGGTCATGCAACTTCGATCGGAGAACGACTGCCATTTCGGTGGCAAAACAGTAGGAGTGAATGATTTGGCAAGAGAGTGTAGCGCGAATCCATGCACAGGTCCACAGAGCTCTATCTCACGGTAATAGTTTTGAGCTTAGAAATTCGGTACAAGGTGTGCTGCGAAATGAATTGGGTGCATCGCTGTATCCAGCATTCTTGTGTGACAAAACATTTTTGGGGTGCAACTGATTACAAAGGTCAAAGTGCTAAAGCCAGTCCACCGTAAAGCAAGAATGCACGGATAAATGTGAAGAAATGAGGCATGAAAAAGGCTGCGCCTCATTTGGAAGGTGGGAGAAGATGAGACTTACATTAGACATACAGGGAAAGGTTAAGAGATGACCCGTTTCACCCATGGTTGTGCGCCAAGCAATGTCTAGGTGGCCAAGTTTTACTTCACCCGCAGCAGACGCCGCGCTGGTATTGAGAGGCTGAGTGAGGTAGAGTAGTCGCCACACCTCTTTCGGTGCCATCAAGGTGGGAGTGAGACGACCTTTTCGCCTGCTCCTAAACAAACACATGCACTGACAGTCATTGGGGTCTGGCACCAACGCACGCCTCAATATTTCCCTAAGCAGACACCATTCACACCTATGCACATCATCAACTCTCTTCATGCATGTGATCTACTGTGAGTGGACGGCTTTCTGTTTAAAAGAGAAAAAAAGTTGCATGTGTAATCCAACCCATGAGCCGGCGATGTGTCTATTTTGGTAGGAAATGAAATGAGGATGTAGGCAGCAACAAACCTCGTCCAATCCACGAGCGAGTTTAAGTCAGTTGCCTTGATCAGAGGCCCTGGCTCCCAAGCCAATCGCTCCACCATAAGGGGTTGTGGCATGAGATTCTCAATCTGTGCCTCCACGTAAATGTTTGAGCCCTGTTTGGAGATGGAAGAACCGAACTGACTTACCAGCAATTAGAAATTGAGGGCACTCAAGTGTGGTTTCGAGGGGAGGCAAAATGCAGGGTTGGGAAAAGTGGGATAATTTTCGCACAATCATAGTGTAAAGCGGACAACCCAGAGTACCAGGTAGCTGGATTTGCAATTAGCCTTACCGAAGTAGGAAATTGCGTTGGCTTGAAATCGAATGGTTTGCCCACCTGAAAGAAAGAACGAACTGTCAATCAATGCATTCCTATTGCGAAGGGCAGGGTAAAGGTATGCCACCTAATGACCTCTTCGTAACCAAGGAGTCAGAGGACATCCGACCCCTAGAACGGGTGGAAAATGGGCTGTGAAAGAGCTCAAAAACGATTGCTGTAGGGCTGAAGTACTAAATGAGGACCTCACTACCTGGTGCGCGTACAAGTCGCTTCGCACCAGAACAACAAAATGAGCCACAAGCGAGACCGCATGAATCGCTTCGGTCATCCGCATTTCCTTGACAATGAAAAAACGCCTTTCCTTGACAGGAAAGTGTAAACAAAGTGTCACACCTTGTAGCCATAAAGCCGGCTGGTTGAAAGAGAGTAATTTTACCGATATAAACTCTTTTCAAAGGGCGTAGACCACACTCCGTATTCAATAATATTAAGGAGTTGGAAAAGTCGCACGGCATCGACTTTCTCACGGAAAGGGAGCAAATTCAAATATTTATTGGTGGATGCCGCATCAGATCACTACTTTAATCACTTAGTAGTGTGCTACACCATCGACACGGATACTTTTCGTCGAAAATTTGCAGTACTTTTTGAAAAAAAGTGCATTAATGGTAAAATCGGTGCATTAAGTGCTTAATACCTAAGTGAATGCGTAAAAAGAAATGGAAATGACAAAACAAACCGTGAATTTGAAGGTTT
>UYWX01020753.1:173-14395 GCA_900622495.1 Hydatigera taeniaeformis | reverse complement strand
TAGAATAAGTCATATCGTGTCATTATTTAAGGATAAGGAGCGGCGCAACTCGCACGAAAAAAAGATTTATACAAGCGCCACACAACTTGCCAAATTTCGATAATCAGAAAATTGAAAAAGGATGCGAATAAGAACTACTGAGACAAGTTCAAGCTGGACGTCTTTATTGGTGCTTAATTAATAGCTGGACGCCCAATGAATCTCTTCTAGACGATGAGGGAAGTATCTTACCCACAAGACAATGATAACTCTGCCCACCCTCCCATCAATGTAACCAAACAACGCCTTCGCGCATCCGCCCACAGGCATCTCCTTCCAAATATCACGAACAGTAGGTAACTTGATCAATGATGACGAACCTGATGGTAATACAACTTGCTTCGACTTTAAGAATTGTGGGCAAGAATGAAATCAGAGCATTACAGAAAGACCCAGTTAACCAACCTACCTATCGCTAAAGACAAAATCCCGTTAACTCCATGAAAGCCATCTTTTTCGTAACTTGCTCAATGTAGCTAAAATAGATTGCTACAATGGACATAGAGCAGGCAAACTACACTGCCGATTCAGTACCCATCCAGCTGGCCCCATCATTTTCTGATCCATAAATATGGGAATAAAAGGGGCGCATAGCGACAGGCGTACCTGACAGGGGAAGGAGCTGATCAGACACTTAAGAAACAAGGAACTGAAAGCAGTAGTTCCTAATTTTCTTGTACTTAAAACCTTATTTGCATTTCGCTCCCATTTTATCAGCTAGTGAAACGGAGATAACTTCACGGAAGCGAAAAATCGTCCACGCTTTTGAAAGTGCAGAGCTAGCTTCACGTGACGCCTTGCATCATCCGCACGTCTGCCCAGCAGAACTAGAAAAAAATTGAGCTGAGACTGAGAGAGCCAAACATGACGGGGCAGTGAGGAGTTTAAATAAAAGGCAAAGCGTCTTAAAAGCTGAAGAACTATTACCGTCTACAAACCAGGAATACATTAACTTGACTTCTTGGGAGGGCTTCGTGAAGGAAAAAGAGGAAAGAATAACCTACTAGAAATCGTGAGCAACCAACGATGGCTTGGATCGCGTTTCAACCAGCACACTTGGAGAAATCACGTTCTACTTCGAGGGTCGGGGGATATAAAATCAGAGACGACCCAATTGAAGCCAATAAACAGCGTGTGTGCTGAAAGTTGGTAACAGAAGGTGCACAGACAAAAGTAGATCTACTACAAGTGACTGGAAAGAACAGCAGATGAAAAAGAAAAGTCAAAATGATGGAAATCCGTCCCAAATGAACAGGTAATCCAGTAACCCGCGTTTGTGGAAAAAAAAAGAAATCGCCTCTTCGAAATGCGGATGGGACCATGAAGTCACTCTTTTGCCGACGGAAAACAGATACCGTTCCTTTCAACAACACTCGAAAAATGGACTTCTGATTTGAACAAATCGGTGTAATGTGAAAGCCACAAGTTTCATTGATTGCCGCAATCAAGAATCAGACAATATGTCAAAGCTATAAAGATAATTTGTATTTGAGTATGAATATGAGTACAACTAAGCCTGACTGGATTAGTCCATTTTTAAAATTGACCAAATGCATGGAAGTATGGTAGATGCTGCTAATGACACCAAAGCATGAAATATTTACGCATTTAAAGAATTACCTGAAGCAGAAGCCCAACTTGCAAGAGTCAAACCAAGTAAAACGGCCACAATCTACAAAGATGCATAAACCTATAGCTAATAAAAAAGGCTCATCAGTAACTGGGGCGCAGCAGAAAATTGTTCAAAAGGGCGTAAGGGCACCGGAGTTCGACTTGAACCTTCATCAGTTCATATTTATAGCAATGAATTACAAAAGTACGGCCTGGGAAGACGAGCAGAATATTGTAATTGACTAAACTTTACCATAAAGAAAAGTGGAGTGGTTAAGAGTAGGCATTAAAAACTGAACTTTTCAAAAAGCGGAAAACATGGACACAAGTAGGCGATAAGCATAATGCGCTTTTAAACCACTAAAGAAGCACACGGGAAAATACGTCGTTCTCCTTTCCTTAAATGGTTGACAGATAATACATTTACTATAGAAACAAAAAGAGCACAATAACCTACAGTCGTGAACTACTTGAGAGGGTGCAGAACTGTATAAAATCCTTACATTAATCATCACCATTTCGTAGTTCACACAGAATCAACCAAGCACAAAATCACCCCACTGGGAAATCCAAAAGACGCGGTGTCCGTAAGTTTCAAGAAAATACATTTCAAGGTTATTAGAATGCAAATGACATAATAGTCTTAGGCGTATAGATAACTTATGAAATGGTAAGACCTCAGTCACAAAATTTGTTTGCACTTAAGACTTGTGTTCTTGCACACCCAAGTCATCTTGCTAGTTACATCCGTGCTTAAGGGGTTCCAAAAAAATGTTTCAATTCCTGGCATGTGGCTTGTAATACTTCGGTTGCGTGACCACCTGAAGTTTAACGGTGACTTTGTTATTAGTCCAACTCTTCCATGCTTGGGCCAGTCTTTGGGCTAAGCCAAGGCTTAATCCTTTATTTTACTCTAAAATTATTTTAGCCTAACTTACCACATTCTTCTACTTAGTATTATGTTTAGGACCAATGCACTATTGGCAGCGGAGAGCAAGCCCTGCATTGTTAATGACTTTATCTCAGTCCGTATTGTTTGTGGCACATATTTACGGCCTGAAGTGAACACGTACACTTTGAGCTGGAGGTTCTCAAATTTTTTTACAATAGAAGGGTTAGGAATGATGTCTACGTCTTGCTTCACCTTGTCCTCGCGCTGCATAGACAAGTTCGTTATAACTGGGGCGACACTGCCGTAACCATCTGGAAAAGTTTCGTGTCGGAATTATCTCTGCCACATCCGCGTGTAGATGTCGGGACTGCGACTACGGATTGCCTGATGTATGGGACAGTGTCTAGTCCCGTTTTCACTAAAACGCATCTATTTTAGACTAGAGTTCCGGCATCTAGGTCTAGGAGTAAATGATGGTCAACAGATGTATGCGGTCCCGATTCTGGCTAGCAAACCGAATGCAACTCCAGATCCAGTTGTATCTGTCAAGGGGACCAAATACCATTTCTAAGTCTCATGGTAGCTGTTGACTGGCACAACTGACTCGTGAGTGCTTTCTTGCAGTACCGAACATGGCTACGCGGGAGGTGTACCAAGCGGAGGGCCGATGATGCTTAAAAGTAGAAAGAGACAATGCAATACTGTTTATATGGTCGCGTAATGTCTGGAGATTACTTTGGCATTCGTTATGTAATGCTTTGTTTATGTGAATATCTGACGTTCGGCGCTCACTTTGAGATTCTTCTGACCTATGTACTCGTAGGCTTGCCTTCGGGCCATGCTCAGGCCCATTCGCTCTGTTCTCTTCGGAATGCATGTATCCAGCCTCACTTATTGCCTTCTTTCATCCTATGGGAAGTCTCAGGACGATACACTTTCTGCCATTGTACGCCTCGGCCAAGTCAAGACTTCATTTTCTTCTTCTACCCATAGAACACGTTTATCAGTCAAACATAATGCATTCTTCTACCTGATGTAAAGTCTCAGGGCGCTCTTTGGATAAATATGCACAAAAATTAACGTGAATGACGGTCGAGCTTTCCGAATAATATGAGACAAATCGGAACGCTTTTGTCTAAAGCACCACATCGGACTTTCATCACCATAAATATCTGGGATAATATCATTAATTCCCAATCGCTTTTATCTTGAATGCATACACATTATATCTTTCTATGCCTTCAGGTAAGCCTTGGTTGCAACATTGGTGGTAGCGTATGGTAGACCTGATAATAATGGTAAATATCCTTATTTTTGTCAGATCCTACGTCTTATCATTTAAGAACGTGGGTGCATTCATCAGACTGAAAGATTTATTTTACGCAAGTGCCATTTGAAACAAGGCTGGCAGCAACTCGCCTTGGAAAGTCTTTTTCAGTGACTGAAACTTCCAACTAGTGTAATGTTTTGCTTATTTGACTATTTGTATGTATGGCGGTTGTAGCGTCGAGAGACTTGCCTTTGAGTAGGAGGTACTAAGTTAAAGTGGAAAACATATTTAAGGAGAAGAGGGGAAAATTGGGCCTTGGCTTGATCCAGAGGACAGCCCATAAGAACACGACCAAAATAAATAGCAAAGTAACCGCCGGAAATACAGGAGGTCACACATTACGACCATCTTGCACTTGCTGCGCGGACTAACCCTCGATCCAGGCCAGATCTGCTCTTTCATCCCCTCTGTTTGAACACAAGCATTTAGTTATTCCAAATGCCCTCCATTATCGAACGAGATTTCTCGAGTTTTTGCATTGGCATTAGCGACTTTAATACTGGTTTTACGGCATAAGTAAAGTGCAAATGCTGCGGACGGTAGATCTCCAACATCTTCGTAACAGAAGGCCTAATAACGGTGTCTGTATCGGACGTCTACCCGGCGACACAGCCGGAAACCATGTGGAGACTTTTCGCTTTAGAGTTTCTCTTAGCATGCCCGTGTTTGGATGCCGGCGATAACACTACACTTATACCCCTCTCCACCCAAGACTGTGTTCATTCCCGTCTCTCCTTTTGATAATTCTGTTTTGCAGCAATGTTCCAGCGTCTATCCCTGACCACAATTGGCGGTAAATGACAGTTTACACCTCTGGTTCATGTCTTCATGCTACTGATAGAATTAAGTACATGCCCTCACTCTCAAAAGGGCTGATGATCGACGCACCGGTCAAAGAAAGGGGGAAGATAGTGTAATGCTGTGGTCACCTGTTTGGTGAGAATGGCCTTTGAGTTTGGCTATATCAAAAATTCCACCCCTCCTGTCTGAATATAAGCATTCAACCATACACAGTGACTCAAGATGCAGCTCTACATGCTAGACTGCATAAAACTTGGCCAAATACATATATATTGAGAGAATGCAAGGAGATAGAGGTTTGGAACGGTCCAAATTTATGTGGAGGTCAGGCCACTGGACGAGGCAAGATAGCCTCTAAATGGAGCAATACTTAACCAGAGAGTTAAGTAGGTAAACCATTTTAGTAGATTTGCTAATCTTGCAGGAATATTCAAATTTCCAGAAATTAAGCACATCTACTTCTCTACCATCAGAATCGAACTTTGGTGTTTATGACAGGTAATGTTTGTAGGTCTGAGCAGCTATACCACCTTTGCCGGGTGGGCTAACCTCTAAAAGATGCCGTGATCAAAACTCTCTCACTTTTTGTAACACATGTGAACAATCCAATGTCTTTGGGACGCTAAGACCGGGTTGATAAAATTTGGTTAGAGAAAAGTATGATGGAATAGAAGTAAAACTTTTCCTTAAAGGACCTCTGTTTAAACGTAGTAAAAAAACATGATTCCCTTTTGGGCTACCATCTCTTTGGCTAGCGCGCTAGCTCAACTTCGAAGATAACTTCCATAGTGACACCAAATACTAGAAAGTCAAAAGTAGTCTTCATTGATTTAATCTCTTAATTAGCACTGTAATTCATACTTATTGTTTGTAATGTGCCTGGCATGAAAGATGCGCGAACTCAATTCACCTGCTGAAGGCGGAGTGTGGGAACGCCTCTCAGGACTAATCCGTATACCTCAGCTGTACTCTGATCCTCGCAGAGTACCTACGTCGCAATGTCCAACATATATTCTATTAACCACACTTTCCTCAGAAGACTGTGCCCAAAGACGAAGAGAGAGGGGAGAAGGGCTCTACAAGCATAGCTGGCTATTTGATAACCTCACGTTACAGACAAGTTAAAATGTCGAATACAAAGATATGGCAATTAAAATCTCACAAAAGGGGCGAACGATGAATAGATAAAACCTTGTCTGCGCCTCCATTTGGCCTCCACGTAGTCTCAAGTGGGTGTCATCATTTTAGGTCAGTATGCGTATGTTTCCTAATACACTAAGATCTTGTCTTGTTTTCCTTCTTAAAGTACTTGTAATATATGCTAGTTTAAGTTTGCCTTGGTAAGGAAGTCAATTTGAACACAAATTCCGTGTGTGAGGATCGTGAGGATTCCCTCTCCAGGTGATATCTGCTATTCGACTAATCTAAACTCCTATCCCCGCTCTTTCTGCTTCAATATCTAATAACTCTACTGCAGCTAATCCTCTCTTAAATACCAAGGTTCACAGACATGAGGATAGGCAGGCAATGTAGTGTCTCGAGACTTACTACCGGGTGGAAGAAGTAAGTGAGGCTGGATACAAATGGGCCTGAGCATGGTCCGAAGACCAGCCTACAAGCACAAGGGCCAGACAAGTTCTAGAGTGACCGACGAGCGTTAGGTATTCGTGTAAACAACATTGTAGGCAGTTTCTACAGTGCTTATTATGATTTAATTCTTCGGTGTATCTTTTATGCAGTCGTTTTTAGGGGTGAGAGGGATGTATGTCGAAGTTTTCACACTTAAATTGCTTTTAGCTCGTGTGTTGTTTGGTCTGGAGTAATCTTAATTATATTCATCGCAAATTGCAAGCCGCTCAGTTGCAATTTTTCTATGCACAGCTCTGTCCTATTCAAATTCAGCAAATGAGACGTTAATGCCATTTACTGCAAAGGCTTGTTTAAATTGTCAAGATTGTGCTACTGGAGCCATTCGGTGAACTCCATACTCTGGGCACTTGTGTGGTTTGTCTGTCGTCATTAGTGTACTGGATTGTACAAATTCTCTTGGTGCTTGTTTCTCTTTATTTGGAAGCAGCTGTGGCGTAATTCATCCGCAGCTAACATCGTGCTATCTGCTAAATCTTAATACTATAGTGGTAGTAATTCCAGGGATTGATTTGATGGATTTAGGACACAAAGGATAGCGGTTTTACCATGTTTTCTTTAAAGGTTTCTGAATTTGGATATGCTCCCAATGGGCGTTAGTCTAGCATAAGACAGACGTTTTTGCTGTCGTTTTTGTCTACCTTGTTCACCTCGTAGCCCTTGGCTTTTACACCCTTTCTTCTGTGATGAATTAATTCTCCTCAGTTTGGTTTTACCATTTTAACCATTCTGCATCTATAACTTATTGCAATATACGTGTTTTAATCTGCACGATTTGCAATGTTGCAATATTTCACATCCGTGCAGAGGACGTGTTGCTATTATTTATGAATTCCATGAATGGCTAGTAACGGAGTTGCAATTACATCAACTTATCTTTCTTGAACTTGTCTATGTTCGCCAAGATTTATGCGTTTGTTTAGAAACGTGTCTTTAATTTTGAACCTTGGTGAAGACCTATGAGCGTTGACGCCTCACGTGATCCACGTCTTTTGCGAGAAGCTCAGGAAGGTTCTCTGCTCCAAAATTCTTCTCGTGTGAGTCCTTTCATTACTTACCATGGATTCATAATATGTTTTGTTACAGTCTGCATACCAAACCTTTTCGCTCATATTCTGTCTGACTCTGTTCAACTACGATATTGACTTTGGTTTATCGAAGTAGAAATCGATAAACATTTTCTGCTAATTTAGTTATTTCTGGATTCCTAAACATTTCGAATACAGACTCGTGCCTTCATTTCTCTACTATGTTCTGGTCACGTTTCAATGCGCTTATCTTACCATCTGGCACTAGTGTCTTGAGTGATCTCTTAGAATAACATCAATGCTAAACCTATGGTGGAAATTAGAAGCTGGCTATAATCTCCTTGTTATAACTCGGCAATTCTTATCGCTTGCAAGATTGTTGAAAATAAAATCTAAGGAGCAGTTTTGCAGCTTGTGCTTTTTGCCTTAGATATTGTCCATCTCAAGCTTCGAAAATCAACCAGTTACAGACAGTGGCAATGATTCCGCTGAATCGACTGCAAAGAACACTGCGTTGATTGATCCAAACACTTGTAAGATCCTGCTCTTACACCTTCAGCGTAACCGTTTTTCATTTAGTGCCACCTTCAAGTGTTTCTTCAAAGCCTCCATCCCTGGTGCGTGCTCTTTTTATTTGCCCCTTTCAACCATTAGTCTTTGTAAGTGTCAAATGCAGAACAAACTGGTGGTTTCTGTTCGTCTAAGGAAGTGCGAGCTCTCTTCCCTGTTTTTATCAAGCTAGACAACTAGCTGCTCTTTTTTACAGCAGCTAGCCCCAATCAACTGTTCCCTCTCCCCTTTTTACTACCATTTAAGTTGAAGGCTGCATTTTCAACGATAGGAGCTTGAGCCGCGCCAGTGAGCTCCTATGATGAGTCGGTCTTATGTATTCACAGCCCTCATTGCAGACGAGCCAATCGATGGAGATGCTTTACATTTTTACTTAAATGTTTTTTAGCTGCTACCGTTTGCAAGACAAGGCAAGGCATTTCGGCATCAAATTCCAACGAGTAAGTAAGCCTAGATAGTATTGAAGGTTACTGCTGCTCGAACTACATGTACGTTGTACATCAGATGCTTTTCCTCGGTCTTCAGCATCAGACGAGGCTGCTCTTAAGGACGCCGTGTTTAATGGGGACACTGATGAGGTCTGTCGAATCCTCTCCCTTCCCAACACTCCCAACGTCAACGCCCCCTTGGAACCACGCTTCCTGATGGTAGCAGCAGGACGAGGTAGCCTTTTAAAATCGTTTTATTGGATATATTTTGTCGTTTTTTACTCACTATTCTGTAAGATGTAAGATCCTTTAAATTCTTATAAGGTGTTTTCATGGTGTAATCGCTTAGCTATCACCTCAAACAGATTTTTATCTTCTAAAATGGCTTTCTTGACTGGTAAGTGGTTTAATACGACTGATGCATAATTCGACTTTTTAAATAATCCATTTGTTACATAATCAAACAGCTCAGCCAAAGCATTGTGATGTATCAAATGTTGTGGACGTCGCTGTATCTTGGTAGCTTCAGCATCTTAATCGGTTTTTTATTAACATCCTCGATGCAGTTTTTGTGTAGTGTGAAAAGAAATGCATTTCACTGATTATTTCTCTGACCTCGTAGCACTTAGAAGTGTTAAGTGTTTAAAGCCTTGCAAACTAATCTTGGTCATCATTTATCGAAAAGCTTAAGTCATTTATGAATTCCTATCTCAAAGTTGATGCTGACCTATCTATACTCGTAAGCCTAATTAGAGATTTTGAATGGGTCATTTTGGTGGTCACTGGAACCTAAGTGATCTATTTTTATAGTTGTATCTATTTCCACGGAGTTACAGATGCGGAATTGGAGATTCCTCTCAGCTAACACTGAAGGAAACATACGAACCACTTTCCTAAGCATTCACTGCATGCGTCGCAGTTAGACTCATTTTATTTAATAATCTTCACAGGTTTTGCTGACATTGTGGGATTGCTGTTGCGTGCCGGGGCGGAAGTCGATGCCAAGTCGTTTCTAACCGAGACTACTGCTTTGATGGCCGCAGCAGCAGCCGTGAGTTCACCTTTTTTGCCTTGGACGCGCTTATTTTGATACCTGTTTCAATTCAGTTGCGAAAATATTTTCATCTCATCCACCTTTGGTTCAATTCACAGGGTCACACAATGGCCACAATGGTGCTTCTTCAATGGGGTGCTGATCCTGAAGCTGCCAATGCAAAGTCTGAAACGGCACTACTTTTAGTAAATCCTTTTATTTTATTTATTTGACATGTTTAACTTTGAGGCCATAGCTTTCACATCCTACTATTTCCGTTGTCTGGGAACTCAGAGTTAATTACTGTTTGCCAATAAGAAGCTATGAAGAAGTGGATTGGTTCAATGAATGAATAATTGAGTGGGGCGGTAGATATTGGATCGTCAGAGTTTTTGTCTTTTTGAGGAAGCATGAGCTTTTATTGCCTAATTAAAGCTTTTTAACCGCTGGTATTTGGTAAAAGTAGTCGGCAATATGAAAATCTTGTCGCATGAAAGCGAAACTACTGCCTCGAAGTTTAAAATTTGGAGGTCTTTTTTATCAAGGCGGATCATGGTGGGGATTTAGCATAGTTCGGAAAATCTAAACCTCTGGGTTGGTCATGTTGAATTAGAATGTTTTTACGCTGATACCTCTCATCCCTCACGGACTAGGCGATCCGCGGTGAACATATGGCTGTCGTGGGGCTATTGCTGGCGTATGGTGCCAATCCTCTCCCCAGCGCCGCAGCGTTGCGCGCCAAACGCTGCCTTTTACCCCTCCAGCTGGCCCTCCATCTAGGTAACACAGCTATCCAGGAGGCTCTCATCGCTGCAAATCGCATGTATGATTTTCTACTATTGATATTGATAGCTGTCTTGATTTCGACGGCATTCAGTTTATTTATGAGGATGTTTACATGGCATGAAAAGATGGGTGGAATTGGTTATTGCCAACCCAATCGAAATTCCACATTTACAATTAAATGTCTTCTTATTGGTAGGATGGATCAATACTTAATCAATATTGTGCGTGCCAGCCTTCCACCGGGTGTCATTCTCATTGATCCCGGTCACCCCAATACACAGCAGTCTATTACTCCGCGTTCTCTAAGCTTCATTCCCGTACAGATGGTCTCAAACGTCAAATCGACTGCCCTTCTCCAACTCACCTTCAACACACCTCCTTGTTACTCAGACCACTTTAGTAGTATTAGTCGGGGCTCGGCAATGGACGAACTGATTCTTCTCTACGTGGTCTGTGTGGATCTACAAGTAGGTAAAAGGGTTTAAATGCTCCTCCTTTCCTTATTTTGGCTCTTCCTCTCCTTTTCCTACCCACCAGATGTGCTTTTTTCAATATACCCTTAGGATGGTCAAGTGATAGCCCCGCGCTGTAGTCAGTCGATGCCCGTCTACAATCTTGCCTATTTCAATGGATCGCATACGCCTTCAGTGTGTCTGACTCCGATGCGGAACTTCAAGACTACAAATACTTCCTCAAATACAAGTCCGATTGATGTTGATGAGCTGCCTGGCTTTCGGGTTTTCGTCTTGGGCAGTCGTTTGAACAAAGGTGGACTCAACTCCATTACCGTGTATCAGAGGTGGGATCATGAGACCCAAGTATGTGAGGGCTGTAGGTGCACCTCGACCAGAGGAAGGAATTCTCAAGTAACCCCTTCATTCATTCATATATTTTAGGTCTCCAGTCTATTCCAGAAGTTATTGATCGGAATCTATCGAGTGCGTGTGGAATTGAGTGCCTTTTCGAAGGGGATGAGCGCTGATATTCATGGGGAGATACCGACCTCCGTGGCTGTCGACGGTGCTAATGACAAAATTGGCAATGACGTTGACGACGACGATGACAGTGGCAGTGAAGACAACACATTACACTGACAATCAGATTATTTTATAGTGTATTTTGTTCACATTTGTATGAAAACCATGATATGCATTATAGTCGCTGAAAGGCACCTACTCATGGTTGCAATTAAGGAGTTCATTTGGCGTTTCCCGATGATGGTGAAATGGCAGTTAGCCTTTGGATTCTTCAAACAGCCTTGTGGTGGAACGACGGTTGATATAACCGTCAGGTACTTGACTTTATTCCTACTGTTCGTTCATATGCATCATTTTAGCTATGAATGAGGAGCATTTGCTCAACCTATTGAATTCTGCAAAGATTTACTGCGTTATCTAGAGGCAACCACGTTAGTGTCTGCTTGATGGTGATTGAGCTAAACCTCTTTTTGTTTGAATTGTGGAGATGGCATTATTGTTGTCGCGGAAACCGAAAGATTGTTGTTTGTGTCTTGGTATTTGTTGAGGCATTCAAGTTGAGAGCTGGAGACCAAAGAGACTGGGAGGAGGGGTGAGGAGAAGTCGGGCTGTAATGGGAGATGAAAGGGAAAGTGACACTGGGCTATGGCCTCCTAAGCTGTGCCTCGGAATTTGCTACATTGCCACTGGCGATGCAACTTCTGATCCAAATGAAAGGTCCCAGTTAGTCTAATCCAATCCATTAATACAGTTTTAAGCGTTTTTGTTAGTTAGCTGGCTCACCTAGACGTGGCTCGTACCCACCTTTCATCCTTGCCTTTGATTTCGTTGGGCTTAAAAGTGGTGAGTTCCTAAGTTAGAATTTCATTCGCTCCTGCACCGTGTATGTATGTAAAATTGGGTGCAACTTAAATCTTCGTAGTCTGATGCAATCTTTTGGAATGCTTTATGGTTCCTTACTTTAAGGGGATCAAATTAAGCGGTAACGACAATAAGTAGTAGATCGGTCGATAGTTTTCACTATTTCCTTGTGGTGTAATGTGGAGTAGCAAGGTCTAATGAATGAAACCCGTAAACAAAGATGGGATATTATCAGTATTTCCAAATTGTTTTTAGCAAATCTAGTAAATCTAACGAAGATTTGTTCTCTAAATTTACTTCATAGACTTCAGGTCTATTCGAGTTCCAATGGCTACAGCGCCTTGCTACTTATTTCGCCGACTTCCTTGTAGCTTACAGTAAATGGAATATCATTAATCCATGCAATATTACTTCACTAAAGTACAAATAAAATGACCATGAGGTGCAGGTGCGAGGCTTGAATTCTTTTAAATCCTCCAAGTCTACACTTCCACCAGACTGCGGTGCTGCTGCTCATTGACAAGTTGCTTGTAGCCGATTGCCTTCACAAATGTTTCCATTCGGGTAACAATGACGAGTTACAAAAGTGCATTCGACGCCAACTCAAATCAGACACACGATACGCCGCGAACTACATTTCGCCTTACAATTCATGAGCTTAATCAGCCTCGGAATCACTTGACTCCCACTTTGTGCTACCATCTTAGCAGCTTTCACATCGATACAGGCTGTTGCAATCATCCGAATGGTCTTCAATAAGAGATCGTCGTTGCGTTGACTCTGCTCCATCGCCGCCAAAACCTCCTCCGCCCAGAGAAGGAGGCCGAGATCACCAAGAAGGCGAGTGAAGTCCATCTCCTCCACCTATTCAACACATTAATGTCCTCACCGGCCCATAATTTGGTTTCCACAAGTAAAACAGAGTTGCCTTTTGTAGCTGCCGGTTCCGTCAAGCTGATGCAGATTGGTTCGCCTTACTTGCCCTCCCTTCCAGCAACTCCGCATTTTCACGCTCCTAGCGAACTGTCAGTTGAGTAATTTGGCAAAAATTATTCTTTTGCCCGATTCGATCGGTTACTACTGTTCTGAGGTGAAGGAAGAGGATATCGTGACTAAGCCGGAGAATCGGTCAACTTAGACTGCCATCAGTGGCTGAGGAACTGCCGCCTATTACCTCGAGCACGGTGAATACTGTGGGGTGCAATCCAGCAGAAATGAAACTAAACCCTCCCACCATCCAACCAACCAACTAACCTGAGGTGAAATGTAAATTCAAGCAGTGAAATGGTAGAGGTTGTGAAACAGAGCTTAGTCGAGGTGACTGATGTTGTCCTGTGCACCTGTTGCATGACATGGATGCAGGCTTTGAAAGGTCCACATTTAAACAGAGAATCGATGGAAGTATCATTTTACTTGCCCATTTGTCTGGATCTCAAACTACACGTCACGTTTGCACACAGTTTGAATTCGGTGCCAGAGTGCTGACCTCCACTAAACTGCATTTGTTTGATGTCGCATTTGTGAGTGGCTTAAAAGTAGTTGAGCCAAACCAGAACACGATATGCTTACACTCCTGAAAGAATGAAATTCGAGAAAACAAGGCCTACAGAATGACATAGGCGAATCGTCGAAGTGTATTAGGCGAATGATTGAAGAATTAAGGGCACTCCTGACATTCGATATTGGTCACAGAGAAGGGCCACCAGTGGGCTTTATTAGTGATTCGTCGAGTGCCTACACAGTGACACTTGGATGTCACCATGGGAGTGGAGGTTAAAGGTCTGTTGAGGATGCAAACCAGATTGTGAATGAACAGAGCACTTTTGCCATTCTCACTCCCAGTTTTTCACGATGCAGTATAGTTTTCGCTCAGTGTACATCCCCACTGCTGCAAAACATACAGTGAATGGAGAGCAGTGTTTGACATTCACTTTCTTGTAGTCTCTTTCCATAGCTAGTAAACATTAGTCTGTTTATAATTATTGCCACCCTGCAAAGCTTCTTTAACCAGCCGACCGTCAGATTCGTACTTGCGCAACAAAGTGAATGAAGGGAGTCATTAATTCGAAATGACAATAATGGCAGCCCTCAACTGTAGTGCGTCTGCGACAGTGCTTAGGGTATGAGTGTAAGCTTGTTTGTAGCATAACGTTTGTCCCCGTTTACTCACACTGACCTCATGAAATGGGGAATCATTGATTGTGTTGCGAGAAGCCTCG
>UYWX01020752.1:7432-19631 GCA_900622495.1 Hydatigera taeniaeformis | reverse complement strand
GTGTGCAGGATAAGCAAGTGTTGACATCTCACGCTAATGAGAAAAGACATTGGAGTGAGCGGGAGATAGGCAAGAAAAACAAGAATCTATTCGAAGTGATGAGGTAAGGCTGGTCAGTGGGTATGTCTCGTAAGCGGAGCAGCAAAATCTACCGCCATCACCGCACGCACACGGACAGGACAGTACAGCACTGCTGGGTGCTCCTTTTCCTCCTTTCCTTCATCCTATCATCACTTTGTATGTATCGTTTTGGCACATCTCATACTGGCTGCTTCTACCACCGCCATTATAGCTGCCTTGGTGCCATTTCAGGGACTCACCAAGTGGGCAGAGGCACTCAAAATGGTCCCCTCTGTCCTTACAGACGCCGCCGTTCTTACAGGGATTGGATTCGCAGCTTGGCACAAAAATTTCACACCGGACTCCTGTGTAGCCGTCTAAACACTCGCATCGATATCCTCCAGGCTACAAGTGGAAAAGGCAGACTATAATGTATTTGATGATGACTCAAATGACGAAATGTGTACAAGCCGGGCAGTTAAATACAGAAAAAGCGAGCAGAGATTTACGTGGGACCCGTATACACACGCACAAGCACACGGATGGAGAAGTGTTTTCTGTGAGAAGACTAATGCCGGGTTGATTGATAGGACAGGGAGATAAATATGCCGATCGCATATACATATAGGTCTCCTATCCAAGCGGCACGATAAGAACTCGAATTGGTCGAAAGTCAACATGGGTAGCATTCAGCTTCGGTCTCTAATATCATTCAAATTCCGGTTATATAGCCACTTTCGGTTTGGTGTGCTTCTTTAAGGGCAATTTTTGACGCTACGAAAAATGCCATTGGCCAAGAATGCATTAAGATGGCTGCAATTATAAGGCTAAATTTAAATAAAACTCTGCAAAAAGCAGTAATTCTCGCCTCATTAATGCAGATGCCATTTGGTTCGCAGGGAGATCTTTCTTCGACCTCGCATTCGTTTATATCCACACTGCAATCCTCGCCCGTGAAACCAGCTGGACACTGACACTCCCGTTTTCCAAGGTTGTTAGAGAAGCATATACCTCCATTTTTGCAGGGTTTCACCAGGCAGGGGTCCTCAAATTCGCACCTTAAACCTGCAAAAGAAAAAATAGCGTCGCAACATACTTCCACTTCGTGCATGTAACCAAGTGAGGAGTCCAGTGGCCTACCCGCGAAGCCAGGACGGCAAAAGCACTTGAACTGTCGATTTGGCATATCCTCACAGACACCGCCGTTCAGACAGGGCTGGTCAATACAAGTGGGGTTCTCAATGGTGCAATTGCGACCACCGTAGGGTTCAAGACAGATGCATTGGTAACCACCTGGAGCATCATTAGACACTTCGCATTCGCCCCCATTTTGGCAAGGGTTTGGGAGACAGAGTGACTGTGTGGAAGTCTCTGCATAAAAATATATGGAAAACGAGAGGCAATGTGTCAAGGTTTTTGCTTGCAGATGACGAGGATTGAGGTTCGGTATGTGTACTAAAATGTGCTCGAATGTAGTGAGCGACCGCTACCCTTTCAGCCATATGTCTTCAACGATAACGTGTTGGATCAGCCGATTTCTCTTGTGCATTTTCCTACAAACTTTAATGTTACTTGGTCAAAGAGACAACGACGCCTTTCGACAGCCAACTTCTTCAAGTAAATGGGTAATTTTGGGTTGTGATGCCATATGGAAGGCGTTGAATTGTCCAAAAATTGAGGCGGACCAGGTTAATAAACTCGAAATTGTTCAATATATTTACCTCTCTGGTACAACCCACAACTGACAATTGACTGGAGTTTTTTCCTCCCGGTTCTTTATGACTCATGAAGTCAGTAGTATAAGCAGATAAAAAAACCGCACTGTCGCCCAAGGCATACAAATAAGGGATCCATTAAGCTGTGAATGCAAAAACCCATGAAAATTTTCTGCGGCAAAGCCGTTTATTCAGTACTGAACGCTTCACACAAAATACTACTCAATGTCACTTAGATTATAAACTATTAAGGGCTCCTTTAAAAGGTCTTATTGAGCCGTTTTTGGGGTTCCTCTGTCAAGAGCCAGGTTCAGCAAGAACATAATCGTCTTTAGGCCATAGTGCATACGACAGCCGTAACTGCTCGCGGTGTGTACGAAACATGAGGATATGTAGGCCTTTAGCAGCGACTCTTCAATCTCTGTGTGTGGCATGGAGCTTGAAGCCACGTACTTCAGCTAGGGAGTCGTTGATGCATCGGGCGTAAGTAAAGCCGTCACCACATCACTCCGCGTACGTGTACATGCGTGATAAATCAAGTAAACAATTGACGTCCAAATGCCGCGTTGTGTGCACGCGCTCGATTTGCATTTGAAGAGCACTACCACCACTACAATTTAAAACGTAGGCGCCAGTAAGGCCTGCTGACTAGAAACCTTCAGTGTAGTGTCTTCCTCCGTTCTGGGCAAATTTTCTACTTCAGCTGAAGTCCAAGTACAAGGTAGAAGGAAAGTAGCAAATATCCCAATAGGAAACCATTTATTTAATCATGAATCAGTTGGATTTCGTTGTTAAGAGAATTTGTCATTCATTAAGGGTAATGATTGACGGTGAAAAGGATAAAATGGTAATCTTAGAATGTTTCTACCAGTTGATTTCCTTTACTACGCCTCACTGTACACTTTTAACATTTCCGAATAAATTTGGGCAGATTAAAATTTGCACTTTAGTTTACATAGTTTATAAACGGTAGTTTTCCAGTGTTAAAAATCTCAAAAAGAAACCTGTCAAAGAACTCGGTGACATCGACATTGGCTGAGATCCACATCATAAATGATCAGTGGCAATGAAAAGTTGGTTACACGTGCTTTCAATTGCTTACAAATTTTATTTCAGATCTCCTAACGTCCATAAAGCAAGCAGCATGAGTCCACTCAACCGAGCCTCTTATATGGAGGCTGAGCAAAGGGCAGTGAGAGTGTGAAAGAGTAAGACAAACGTAAATTAACTATAAGACCAAAAATTCTGGGAAAAAATATTTCGATCTGAAAAAAAAACGTGGGTGCAGACAGTTATTCCTCCACATTGTCGCTATCTAAACTCCCTACAAGCCTATAATGTTAAAACAAAAACAATTGCTTTTGACATAGTTTACCTGGCAGGATCTAAACAACAAGAATGGGGTAGTTGATAACAAGATATTAAAAGCGTCCCCGATGAGGAACGCTGATCAGCATTGCGTATTTGTAATGCCTCAGCTCTATGATCGTGACGCTTTCTGTACCAGTGTATCGACTTCTGGCGTAAAATTATTTCCTGAGATCCGAATAGAGGGAACGTAAACGCTTACGGTTCGAGAATGGTTGAACCTGTCATATAGCATTTGGAGTGGTATGGTTGGTAGCCTATGTGTTGGTGCTCTGATCGACCAATATGACCTTATGAGAACTGAGAACTCTTTCTGACACCTTAACGCAAGTAATGGCATAGACAAGACAGACATAAGACTGAAATACGTTGACTGATATTAATACAAGGGAGGACACCTGAATTTAAATTCATTTTGGCCACCTCGATGCGCCTATCAGCTCACCAGGAGAACATGAGCGCGTGTAGAGGTTGAATGAAGGTTTTGTAGGTGTACTTAACCCCGCACTGAGGCCACTACAATTAGGGTCCTGTAAGTCGGCTAGTGCAATTGCAATACCAATGCTGCTTGGTATGTGTGTATGTGTGTGTGAACAGCATCCCATTTGGGTGTTAAAGATAAATGTCACTTGAGTACACGGAGGTAGGAGATGGGCATTATAAAGTCGATAAAAGTTAAAACAAGCCATTCCTACATTTGGATGAAGATAGAAGGAAGGCACGAATACGAGCCCAGTGAAAGCTTGGAGATCTTAATCAAATCCCAAATTGGGATCAGAAAAAGGTCAATTAGAAAGTGAGTTGTTTGGATGTAAAGCTTTAAGACGTACAAGAATGGCTCAAGCAACGGTTCTAAAGCAGAAAAGAAAATTAAAACACACCATCAACTAATTTGACGAAACCGAAAAGACGTGACTGCCGCTGATTAGCACCACACCAAAGGTAGATCCGGTGCTTTTCTACAAGTAGGCTAAAGGCAGAAACGGTTGTGAAATAGCTCGACGTTCAACTCAAGGAAAACACGACTTAGTTTCATAAGACTGAAAGTCATAGACGAACCAGTTTATCCATTTGAAGTCGTCAGGAAAACAATAGCAGATGGGGAAGGTGAAAAATTGAAATATCTCATTCAACAACAATTACATCGTCAAAAACTATTGCCGTTATAAAACATGAAAACTGGTTGCTTTGGCATCCCTGACATTCCTACTTACATAAGTCCCTCACTAAAGCTCAAAAGCGAAATAAGATGATTAATCTGGGAGACCCAACAAGTGCCAAGCACAAAATATGGAAAGCGTATCCCACTCTGCATCTATATATATCTATATCGCTAGTAGTTTCATAAGAGGGTAATGGACAAATTGGTTGATTGAAATGTTGTCTGGAGACAAAAGCTTTGCTGAGAAGTAAACCCTAATTGAGATAATCGTAGGATTTCTCATTTCGTGAATTATATCGTACGGTAATCCAAACAATTCCTGTAATGTTTCATTTAGGATGTCATGTCCAACGGTTTAAGCGTAAGGTATGCGCTCGACAGTTCAAGCTTGGGCTTATAAGCCCAAAAGTGAAACAGACAACGCTAACAGACGTGTTTTCTTGCCAGATTTTAAATTAACTGACAAGGCGGTTCTATTTATCAACCCTTCAATCTCTCCAATTACATTCCTTTAGGGAGATTTGACGGACAATGCAGAGGCGTTTAAGTAGCAAGAACACAAATGCGCTGGTAGACAAAAGTGCATTTTCAAAAGATATCTTCTTCATTAGGAAATAAATTGCATTATACATTGTTTGCGTGGCCTAGCTGGAGAGCTAACATAGAGTTTCAACAATATTCTAGTGGAATGAAGTTGAAATGCACAATAACACTTAGTTGTAAAAAAATAAGGTTGTCAGTTTAATTGGAGGTCACATTGATGAGCATAACCCAGGTAGAGATATGTAGAATTCAGCCTTGAAATCAGAGAATTCGACGTTATCTCAAAAGTGACTCAAACTCGACTATTCAAATTCGTCAAGGAGAGTTTGGTGAATGAAATAGGCAGGAGCGGGAGGGGGAGAGGCAAAAAAAACAAATGGTCTCTCTTCCGCTCCTGTGCAAGGACGGGTGCGAGTGGACGCGGACAAGCGCACGCACACATATCCTGACTGACCTCAATGCAAACCGTGCACGCGTGTATGATTAACGTGGGAAGCACTTTCTTGACCGGCGTTGGGAGCAGCGAATGAAAAATTATCACCACCACCGACAATGATGGAGACCACATCTACCTCGCAAAGGTCACGCTCAAACGACTAGCTCACTTTAAACTCGTCCTGAAGCTGCAGTGATATCCAAAAGTGAGAGCCCAATGAGCAGCGGTTGGACCGTTCTGAAACAAGGTGTTTCTATGTCTTTGGCTCTTTATGCGTCATCGACCAATGCTCAAACAGTCTCACAGATGGGAACCAAGCAGATTAAAGATATACTAGAGAAGACACCATTATACAGGCGACAAAAATTAGTGCCACGTCAATTCCGTCGAAGCTCTGAGGCCATCAGTGAAACTGAAATACAGCCCCTTATCCCAGAAAATGGGCAGACTAGGGAGCATTAGTGAGTTCCACCTAAGAGGACCTGGCTTTTAAAATGATAGACATTTTTTCAGACCCTTGAGAGTATGCATCGGCTGGATCAAGGGAAACGTAGACAGCTACACTCGAGAGAATAGATTACCAGTGAACTTAACACCAGAGACAACAGGTGGTGATGGTATCACAAGAAAAAGAAGTTGTTTTTCGCGAGTCAATGGTAAATCACTCTCGTTTGGACATGCACACCCCCGAGGTGTGGTAGCAATGTGACGTGGACAAATAAAGCTACTAAAGGACCATATTCCGTTTCCGCGTAAACAAAATAATGAGCTGCCGAAAAACTGTGCACTGACTTTACATGCTATATGCATATCCAAATTCAACAACAAAGAGGAGATAATTAAGTAGAAGACACCGTCTGCCAAAAGATCGTCAGAATTTCCAAACACAAAGTTAACATCCACCCTCATTGAGTTCTCTCCTCGGTCGCAAAGTAAAGAAGATTTAGTCAGCACACTACAGGCTAAGCGTTCATAGATGATCTAAAAACTGTCGGTAATGTCTGTTGCTGCTACCGCTGTTGTTGTTGTTGGTGCTATCGCTTTGGCCACAACCAGATTAAAAGTTTTCGGCTCCAACAAAACAGCTGCATAAATGCGAGCGAGACTTTGTATGCGTAGATGCACTGCGTTCCCCATGGGAAGATGACCATTACGGTGGCTAGGTGGTAGTCATCGGAAATTCTGTGCGGAATCGCTGCGAGGTTATATATGGCCCCCGACATTTACCAAGGGTATGGGAGGAAGAGGCGGTGGGTGAAAAAGACAACAGTCGTCAATAACAAATTTGATTAGTTCCTGTGAATGGGAAGAAACTGCAAACTAATGAGTACTTACCATGTTTGGCGTACAGCTGCCTCAAGTCCTTACACTTAACGCAGAAATAGACTGGATCGCATAAACAGCTTAATTGTCTTTCATCGACAAACTGCCAATCGCGAAGACAACAAGGATCACAGCCACTTTAATAAGTTTAAATCGGAATGGCCTAGAAGACACTTTTGCATTTATTGAAATCGACTAAGGCTAAATGAGATGAGGATTTTGTAACCTTCATAAATGACGCATGTGACTTGTGCCAGTTAAATTATAAAGGTCACAGACTGAGAGGGGTTGGTTATAACTAACTAAAACCAATCGTAGGAGGGATTAACTTACCCTGTGGAAATGATATTAGCAGAATGACGAGAGTGAGAAGGAATGGATAAAAGGGTAGAAGCCGAGAGACTCCACGAGTGCGGTGCGATATCTGTGACATCTGGGAGTCGTAGAGAAGGAGGGGATGATGGGAATTCCCAGCCATGGACTTTTCTCTCCTCTTTTAGACGATCGTGGGAGTGGATTTTAATTCACTACTCTATGAGAGAGAGAAAGAGAGAGCGGGAGCAACTCCACGTTTCGTTTCGCACCGTTCTGATGTGATGTGATGTGATGTGATTCCTGTGAAGTGCGTACGTGCATGAGCGTTTGCGATGCGTGAGTGTGTGTGCGTTTATGTGTGCGTGCGTGCATTCACATACAGGCCTGCACAAACTCAGCCACAGCCATGACCCGCAGTAAACGTAGTAGTAGTAGATGTGGCGCGAACACGAGTGCGTCGATGTGTGTGCACGCACGAACGCACACCTATTTGAGCCAACTTGTCTGCGTGCACGCATGCGCATGCTTTTGCGCTTAGCGGACCGAAGAGCCTATCATATGAGAGGCAAGCGTTGATTGGTCTACCTTCCTGACCCACTTCGTGGGTATGTACGGGAATGCTTCTGAGACCGCCCACGCGTACGTTGCGCAGTCGGGGGAAAAAGGGAAACGTTAATGCGAGGACTTGTAGAGACTCCACTTTTATTTGGTAAGGTCGCCTCAGTTCAATTTGTTCACTCTGACCCAAAAAGAAGTGGAATTTCGCAAGCCGTATTAATTTGGGGAATTAGCCTGGAATTAACACACCCTTAATCAAATAATCAATAGTTGGAGAAGCGTCCTGATTTTAGGACAAATGAATGCACTAAACTCAACTTAAGATCGTGAGTACAAATAATGGATCCGCCAACATCGAATCGATTGATTACTCAAAACGGTGACACGAAGTTGCGTTCTCACGCCAAAGAGCCAATGGCTTTCAGCATGTTTGCCCTGCTTACTGGAGCTAAGTTTGGTTGAAAGTGCTCATGATGGCCCAAGTCGATTTGCATATTTACAAGCAGCATTAATGACACAGGTCAGTGTACTTCAGCGGATGCCAGGCGGCACAGTTTCGTCAACAGTCGCTTTCACCAACGAGAAAGTAAATAAGTAACTCTGACACAAAAATGGACATAATGCGCTGATTTTAGCGTTGAACACGCATCATGCGATGATGCAGCATAACGGTTTAGACAGCGTGACCTTGAGGAATCACAAAACCGCACTCTTTTGTGTGTGTGTGTGTATGGCACTTTGAAACTCCAGTGCTTGTGTCAATCTTTAGCAGGAAGCACGTGATACCAAAACACAAAGTTACCCTCACCTCTTTGACGATGCCAACTCAAATTCATCAAAATACAATAAGCTGTCATAGTTGTTTTGGACAGATGCATGGTAAACTGCCTAAAGACGAATCCTAGTTGCAAAACAAACAACAAAATATGCTTCGCTTCAGCTAGGTGAGCATCCCATTAAGACATGATTTGAGAATAGCTGAACGCGATAGAATAGTGACCGCAAATTGGTTCAAGCTCGACAAATTGTTCTAACACAAAGTACATAACGATGTTGAGAAACTCCCATTAGCGTTCATAAGGCATTCAAAAAGTTCCTATCTACGTCATCCCTATCAAAAACGGCAAATTTAAGTGAGATAATGGTTGTTAGTAGCGTCTAAGCGTGTCACAAGCCAACTTTCCTCTGTCCAATACACTCCTTTCGTAGTTGTCGATTGTAGAACGAAGATGATTGCTGCAGTTATTTTTCCATTGCAAGAGTAAAAGCACAAGTTCCCTTTCGTTGGTTTATGAGCTTAGAGTAAAAAAATGTTCCCTCCCTCAGCAATGTTTATTAGTTGAAAAAATGAATCCTATTAAAGACCCGCGAGGCAGGTGAGCGGTAGTGGAATGAGTAGCAAGGAAGGTGGATGTTGCTCTTGGATCTACCCTATGTCTTGGTGGATGAGAAAGGGACCTTAAATGAAAAAACATAAAATTTCAAAGAATGTTAACGAGTGGACCTTCGCAATGCAAAGGAGTACGACGATGTAGACAATCATTTTGGCCAGAGCTTGGACAGAAGCCTCTTTATTACCTAAATGGGCCGAATCGACAATAAATGTATTTGTAAGTTGCCTCTACCCTCCCTGTTCTACGAATGCACAAACCTTCTTTCTAAGAAACAAGTTGCTAAACTCATATTCTGTAGTTTGGCTAATCCTTTTTTGCAAATGCGTTGTACCACCTCAGTAGATCGGGAGCAGAGTGAGGTAATGAACCAAAAAAGCCCTCCCTAGGTCAAACTTTCTCAATTAGAAGTACGGAAGAGCTTGTTGTACTATAGGGCATTAGATTAGTCAGAATTAATAGGCAATGTAGTTGATATGAAGTGCACACATTGAGTTCTTCTTCCAAATTATGACAATGGTGGCATGTAGAAAGCGAACTAGAGCACATTTGGTATTTGTAAACTTGGTTACATCCCGTTCATCGACAGATGACTACCTGCGTTCCTCCACATCCCTGCTCACAATAAAAGGCCCTTCTATGTTGAAAGACGTTTAGCTACCTTTCATGCAGTGCAGATAAATAACTACATTTTACTGGTACATTAAATCATTCGGATAAAGCCATGATATTCGTTCGGGCATTGCAATTACCTTGGAATGCCCACTTCAGGCTGAGCATCGTCTAGCCCACTGAAACCTAGACGGCTAAAACATAAGCTTAAGTGTTAAGTCTAGCCGAGGTAAGCAATGGTTTTCAAGAGTTTTCCTTTAGAATAAAACTAAATAATCGTGAATCAAGGCACAAAATTTTTAGTCCATAAAGGAAACTTAAGCTCCAGTAGATGCGCTATTTATAAGTGGGAGAATAAGACCTCCTGGGAATAAGCAAATTTGGTTGTCTCCACCAACAAGATTGCCCATTTACAGTGGTGAAATTGACACCGAGAGAGCACCTTTACTTGAATAACGTCGTATCAAAATGGCATCATTAGCGCTGGAGCCCAGTCGTAAGCTCCCTCCACATCCACATCATCGCACTGCCGTTTGGCCCAAGTCACCTGCTCTGTGTGAAAGGCCTTGGGGATTGACACACAAAAATGGTAATTTGTTTAGGGTGTGAGCGATGGACTGTCAGATTGTTTGTAGCCATATTTAAATTAATAGGATTACTTTAAACTTTATTCAAAACCAGAGGTCAAAGGTAACTTTGAGGACTTCTGAGGTTCTCACTCCATTGTTTTGCATTTAGGTTACTTAGTTTTCATATTCAAGTAAGTTTAGTTTTGGCTAAGTCCACCCTGGAAGATTGTAACACTTCTTCAAGCACTTCTGGTATTACGATGGTCCCTTCGCTGTCCCTCTATTTAGCTTTCTGTTCACCACCACTGGTTGTAGCACGACTCGCCTCTGTGTTAAAAGGCCACTCTTGCGCTCATATGGCTTGTGATGTCAACAGGACTAAATCGGGAACTTAATTAGCACCACCGAGGCAAGATATGCTCAACACTCTTGCCTCTCTTTAGGAGCACCAATTCGTTGATATTTAGAAGAGTTGAAGGGTGTGGGTGGCTAAAATTGGCGGTAACTCGAAGGAACTCCTTCTCTCTATGTTAAGTTTGCTAAGAACGTCTTTGAGAGGTAGCTAGATACTGCTAAGACAGAACATGAAAGTAATAAGATCGATGTGTTCGCCTCAGAGGTTTTTGTCTACTTCAGCTAGAGTCTTTAAGATGCTGCTGAAAATAATGCCCAAAACATGGCATTGTTGCCACCAAGAAAAGTGAATTAAATACACATCACTGGACTCCACTGCTACTCCCGTCGGGGCACTGTTGAACATGCAAGACATGACTGGCGAATCAACTCCTTTTAACAGCCTTTTGCTTGTTCCACCGTCGAGCACTACTAATTGGATTACTTGCCGGTGTCTACACAATCACCGTGAGTAGGAGTGCTTTTGTCGAAGTCAAGGATTCCACTTAGAGACCATGAAAAGCAACTTAGTAAAACGTGAGTTTACTTGGCATGCCGACTGGCACGTATTTTCGTTTTAAATTGTCTTTACTACTAATCAGCTCATCCTGACAAATCGCAGTCAGTCCACTTGAAAATACCACCATAAAAGGTTAAAAGCCTTATCGTGAGTGTAGCCCGCTCAAAGAAGACGATGCGAGTTCAGCCCTTGCTCGACGTCTGTACATGCGACACCCAAATATGACCACATAGTTTTCCGCACCAACTCCACTGAGCAAGTAAACCTAGGACGGGACATTTTAAATCTGTCTGGTGAGAGGAAAAGGAAAACTCTAATATGATTTCATACATGTGTTAGAATACAGACTTGTGAAGGAGTGATGGACACATGAATGCCGTTGTCGTCTGCCTTCGCATCTACTAAGATTTTACACCTCACTGTGAAAATTTTACATTCTATTTAACAATTTGTTCGCAAGATACTTTTGTGGCAAGTTTCTGCCATGGTGCTCGGTGGTCATGCTGATAACTAAGCATCACTCACAGACGTACAGCGTAAGGAGAAGAACCAACAAACAATTTCAAAAGGTAAAAAATGAAGCACAAAAAAAATCTGCCTTGATTTTGGTTGAGTTGTCCCTTAAAAAGTCAAAATAAAGATGCTGCTGCTTCCATGATCACGAGCACAATAGTTAAGATGATTTGAGGAATAATTTGGGTAGGTTTAAAAGGTGAGGCTAAATTTGGCAAATAACCTGCAAACAGTATCAAAACAGGCGTTTTGTAGAATGCTTAGAAAAGCACCTTTTGAATGTGTTGTCGTCTGTGCACTGGTATTAAACTTAGAGAACAGCATTTTAATGAAACTGTCCCCAATTTTCAAAACACTGAGGCATAATGTGGGGAGCTGAGAAGTCCTTATGCTTTTTACTCGAAACCTGCAGTATGTGCCCTTCCTGAATCTAGATCTTGCCTCCAATAGCAATTATGCACGTTAAGGACAACATCTCAAAAACTGATAGCATTTAGGGCTGACACAAGTTTAGCATCAGCCTAATTGCCTCGAGGGTCCATTGAACTCGCCGTCGGTTGGAAGGAGACCGAATCTACGGCCATTAGTCGTACCCTCGACTTGTGACACCCACATTCCCTGGCGCAGAGTCTTGAATTGTGACCCCCTCATTGATTAATTGCCCTCTGTACAGGCCTGAACACATCGAGTCAACATTTTCCACTTCTAAGTGTGGACAAAG
>UYWX01020751.1:0-15775 GCA_900622495.1 Hydatigera taeniaeformis | reverse complement strand
AGTGGCCGCTGACTTGCTTAGTCGAATTAAATTAGTGGTTTATGCGAAGACATGACTTCTACCCCACTCATCTCACCACTCACTCCATCCAACACTTCGGAAACACTCCACACCTCACTCTGCGCCTGAGTACCTACGTCTCTCTCAGCCTCTCAAACAGGAACACTCAAGACAACGAGTCAGCCATACGCATTCCCCATTCTCCACACCTCTCAACTTGCACCTCACACCTCTTGTGCCTTCGCTTGCCTGCTGCCACCGCAAAACCAACCCTCGAGTCAGCACTTCAACTTGAGATGCAATGCCCATATATGGTGGGGAAGGAAATAGGACACGTCGCCGCGCTGCAATGCTTGGTGCGACGAACGAGAAGGTAGCTGATGTCGCCTTGTGGTTCATTGTCACACATTGTCGCCTCAAGACATGCGAAACAACCAGTCAAGAAGGAGGAGGCGGGAGTGGAGGAGGAGGAGGAGGAGTGTAAGTGCATTGACAATGCTTGGCATAGGGTGTTGTCTAGCCCTCCACAGGCAAAAATTGTTTCATCACGTCACTTTATCACGTTAGTCTCGATGAGTGTACAAGTCTGGTTTGCTATCGTCACATATAATGGGTAGTTGTGTAGACGGGTGGGAGAGAGTAACAGACCAATGTGAAGGTCGATTCTAGGAGGTAGTGGAAAGGTCATCGGAGAATTGTGTTTGTTCAATGGCTAATTGTGTCTTACATTCCACCACCGTAGCACATTTTCAGCAATAAGTGAAGCCATTTTTTCCAACTTACATGAAGCTATGCTAAAATGTATCCATTTCCTAGATTACTGTTTTTGTATTGAATGGACAATTTCAGCTTGCTCCACCCTCTCCCTTCGCTAGCACAAAAAGGCAGGTATTTGCTGTCAATGCATAATTTCCGTCTTGTTGTAAAGGACCCGAAAAATACGTTGTTATAAATGTCACATTCTCCTGCCTTTTCCATGACCCGCGATTTATTGAATGTTGGCGTGGAAATGCAGCCCTTTTCCCTTTCCCTCCTCCCCCTCAGCCACCTCATTCTACGCTGAGAGGTTCTGCCCTGCAGACAATACCATTTTACATAATGTACACCTTTAAGCCTTCCCCAAAATAGGCTGAAGTTTAATTATCCATCCAAAGGTTTTGAAAGTCATTGCAAAAGATAGTCGAAGTGGATTATGAAACAGTGACTTAAACTACGAATATGCAAGTAGAAGGAGGACATAAAATGTGCATTACTTATGCATTGATTAGGCTCCGTGGGGAATAAATCGGCAGAAATAAATCAGTTCGACTATCAAGAAGAATAAATTAATATGCAATGAGAGGCGGTTTGGAGATACACAAAAAAACTTACAGTAACTTTATGGTGACAGAAGATCGCGACCGTGGATGCGACTTTTCGTAGGGTTCTCGGTTGATTGGACCTTGAACCGGTGGTTCATCATCCCTAAACCAAAAAGCAAAGTTCTTTTTAGGAACAAAACTAAAGAAACCCAATTTTGTCCAGCCAGAACCATTTGTACGAATTCAAATTATTGAAAGTGCTAAAACAAACCGCATTTATGTTAGACTTTTTGATATTCACTGGACATTAATAAGCTTCCGGGACCCCCATACCCAAACTGGCCTCCACCTCCATCAGTTTCTACTACGCTATCCCATCCGACGCCTGAAACCAGTAATAGAATGATGCTTTGGATCTGCAAATGCTCATAAATCAAGCCACGACTTCAAAACACCTTTGCTATGATGGTGGAATGTAGGACACAATTAGCCATTGAACAAACACAATTCTCCGCTGACCTTTCCACCACCTCCTAGAATCGACCTTCACATTGGTCTGTTACTCTCTCCCACCCGTCTACACAACTACCCATTATATGTGACGATAGAAAACCAGACTTGCACACTCATCGAAACTAAGGTGTTCAAAGTAACTTGGTGAAAGATGGGCCGTAAACTCTCCCCATCTTTGGTCACCTTAAACCCACCCGTCTCCCCAGCCAGCAAAGTGATTTATAAAAGGAGAGAAAGAGTTGCAAGTCATGGAAGTCTCAACATAGAGAGTGCACTGCGACTAGATGAGTGTTGAGTGACATCGACGAAAGTCGTCAGGGAGGAGGGAGGGGCGAAAGAATGGAGAAGAGATTGGGAGCGACAACGAGAGAAAGAGGATACAGTCTCAATGCGTTACTGTTGATCATTAATTCCTAAGTCAATTAGCGCCGAAACTGTGGTTGACATTTTGTCGGCATTGCTAATTAATGAGAAGAGGTCTCTGCTGCTTGTCAGATGACATGGTGACAAGCAGGGTGATCTCCGCTCCACCGTTCACAGAGTTAGAGGTAGTTAAGCAAATGACTTGGTGGTTAGGAAGGACGGAGAGAAGGATGGGAGAGAGGGAAAGAGGGAGGAGAATGATACCTGAACTGTTTTGTTCGTAGAGGAAAGCGTTAATGAGAAGTAAGATGGAGACTGCTTTCCCTGACGCTGATACTACCATGTTCGCTTCCACCTAAGTCGAATGGCAAAACAATTTTTGCCTGTGGAGGGCTAGACAACACCCTATGCCAAACATTGTCAATGCACTTACACTCCTCCTCCTCCTCCTCCTCCTCCACTCCCGCCTCCTCCTTCTTGACTGGTTGTTTCGCATGTCTTGAGGCGACAATGTGTGACAATGAACCACAAGGCGACATCAGCTACCTTCTCGTTCGTCGCACCAAGCATTGCAGCGCGGCGACGTGTCCTATTTCCTTCCCCACCATATATGGGCATTGCATCTCAAGTTGAAGTGCTGACTCGAGGGTTGGTTTTGCGGTGGCAGCAGGCAAGCGAAGGCACAAGAGGTGTGAGGTGCAAGTTGAGAGGTGTGGAGAATGGGGAATGCGTATGGCTGACTCGTTGTCTTGAGTGTTCCTGTTTGAGAGGCTGAGAGAGACGTAGGTACTCAGGCGCAGAGTGAGATGTGGAGTGTTCCCGAAGTGTTGGATGGAGTGAGTGGTGAGATGAGTGGAGTAGAAGTCATGTCTTCGCATAAACCCCTAATTTAATTCGACTAAGCAAGTCAGCGGCCACTCTGTCTGACGGTGGGGTTGTGAGGGGTTTTTTCAGGCGATTCGTGTAGGAGGTAAAGGAAGGCAGGAAGGAGGGAGGTAGGGAGGCAGGGAGGGACTGAGAGAGGTAAGGAGCAGCAGAGTAGTGGTTGTTGAGCCTACTCGTCATGATGTAATGCATGGCATGTGGATCCACTCAACTGTCACGTCTTTGGCTCCTCAAATGATGTTGGGACAAGCGAATTGCCTCATCACTTCATCGCCTTCCACTGTCATTGGAAATATTCGTCAAATTATGGCCACATTAGTCACCTTTTTATTTGACGACACCTCATTTAGAAACGTCGGAGTGTATGGTTCTCGACGCGAATGACGAAATCCATTCTAATGAACTCTCCTTCGACAAAGTGTTTCTGGTCTAAATTAAGATTATGAAGTTAATGTTCGACTGAGCACATACATCTCTCAAGTTTCTCCTCTTTGCTGAGTATCGCTGCATCCAAGTGTGTCAAGATATTCTCCATCTTAGCGTTTCCAACTTAACTTTCACTTTCCGTCTGCTGTCAATGGTCAGATGACTGGTGGAGTGGAGAACTCGAGATGAAACGGAAGTGCTTTAAACATCCTTTTCACTCTCTCACAAGTTAACCTCTGAACAAATGCTTCTCGTGTTGCCACACATCCACTTCTTAGACCATAGTTATGACAGCACTTCGTCATTGAACCTTGGACAATTAAGATGTCAACTGACATCTTCCTTCCAAATTGTTCCTGGGTGTTGCTCAGGAAACCATGCCACTGAAGTCTTAAAAACTAAAGTACATTTAATGAATGCCAAATGAACAAAAAGGTGTCCACCTATTTTCTTCTACATAAAAATATGATAAACTACGTACTCCCTCGTCGCCTCGACGCTACAAAATTAGCGAAATTTGAATAAGAGCTTTTAATTAAAAAGGCGTAAAACAAAAGCAGATACAATCCACGTCTCTTGGAGGAGAAGAGTGAAACAGTAAATGGTGAATAGAGACGACCTCGAGACATACCACCATCAAACGCCCCAGGTGCTAGTTTTGAGGCTCTGTCGTCCGAAAAGTAAGGGATTGACAAAAGTGCCATCACTATACCCTCCTGTAAGGCTGTCATCAAGGCGGTTACAAAAAGTTAAACAAAATTTGAGACCAAAACAAATACAAGCTCAACTGGATGATGATCAAGGGAATCGCTAAATGTTGCTGCTTGAATCAGCGAGACCAACATGCTGGGAAGTGCGGGCATGAGAACTGCACCTCACACATTGTCGAGACTCTCCCAGCTCAAGAACAAACAACCTGTGAATGTGGATTGACGATTAATGTCCCATTTCTCTTCCAATCAGTTGCCAATTGCTCTCCCACTCCATCCTCAGTGAAGGCGGATAAAACGAGAAAGAACTTCCGCCTTCTTATTTGAATTACTTACTCGGAATCCGAGCTTCTCTGACCATAAAACAACTTACACTTTAAGGGGAGCTGACACAACTCCATAAATCTCTGATTTATGTTAGATGCAGATCCTTTTGTGCAGTCCTCACAAATCTCAACAATTTCATTAATATCCCGACAATTTCTTCATTAATATAAAAATGCAAAAAAAGTATAATCGACAGAAGCGCAAAGAGAATAGTACTTCCAGGTCACTCGCCTTTGAAAGGCTTCTCCAAAACTCCCATTTACTTACGATCTTGTCTCGTTTTGATGAACTCTTTTGAGCCTTATGGAATGATGTCGGTAAATTGAAAGCACACAAAATATTCACAGAAACACCAAGAAAAAACAACACCACCAACTTTCAATCACATTTTGAAATACGCTGAAAAAAGCACTTGGAGCTTTATAGAATCACAAAAAGAGGTGAACTTCAGAGTGTACACTGGTAAAATGACAGTTGTTTAACTTGTCTTCAAAGGAAAATAAGATTGTGCTCAAGGTGATTGCAAGGATTGGACTACATGGAGGCGCTTAGGCTTCGGGAGGACGCACTGGCTACGCTTTTTTGGTCAATGTCAAAGCCTGCAACAAAAATGTCGCTGCCTAGCAGATTTTGCCACCAGATGCGATAACAGACGCAATCCAGTGATGTTGTAAAGAGGTGAGATAACTTCGAGAAGCCTTCTGAGCCTTTTCAGCTATGAGTAAATCTACTTCCTTTATGAGCCTACAAAGAGGCTCATGTCTTTGAACAGCTTTGCAGTCTAAGTACACAAAGAAGTGGCTTTGTTGGTGGAAAAATAAACCCACCCAGCACGTAGATAGATGTCCAAATAATCCTGGAGCTGAAGGATCCTCGACTCCAACTGCATGCACTCGAGAAGGATTTGACGCAATTCATCACAAGTAAAACGAGGCGACGACGCAACCGTCACCAATCCACCAAGAGTGTCACTTTTGGCAACCAATTTGTCATCCGTGTTCAACAGCTTTACAAAATCACTCTGCTTGATCTCGTCCTCCTGTCAGAAAAGAAATAAAATTCTTTGCTTGACGCTGAAGAACACAGTTCCGATGGCAGAAGGCAAAGCAGCTAAGGAAATGTGCCTTCTTTGCACATTCCATTCATCTCTTAAGGCGAAGCCTTTGTCTAATAGAATCAGTAACGAAATGTGAAAACAGCTTCCTTCGCCAGTCATGCACATTTTGCTATATAAAAGCATGCCAGGGAAGCATTTGAAGCAGTGACTAAGAACGCTTATTACACAATAACTGTTTCAGAACAAAACTTTTTCACCAAATTACTTCATGCATGTCGGCCAGACGGTTTCTGAAGGCGTGAGACAGGTTGTTGGGTTATCAGTTCATTAATTCCAAACGGGATCAGATTAAAGCCTCTCGAAAGGTGATTGGCTGCCCAACTTGTAAGATTTGCTGCCAGTGCGGCCAAATTGTTGGGTTTAATGCAATCTTTAAAGAAGAAAATGCAACGCAGAGGTTGGGATTTTTTGGCAAAAATAAAGCCGCACCAAAGGCTCAGTACTATATTGAGATGCTGGGAAGACAATGGTGGACTGATTTTGGTGTTAATTATGCATCATCGTTCGTAGTGTATGAAAATCTCCGCATAAACAACAAAAGCCGCTGTTTTGCCGACACGCGATGTTCAAACAGCGGCATTGAATGGCAAAAAAAATAGACACGCGATTCCTACTACGGAAAGCTTCGACTTGGTGGCAATAATAAAACAACATGGCAAACTTGATTGTACAAGTATTCAGTCAAAGCGCTAGTAACTAAAATAAGGAAAGTTTTCACCCTTTAGGTGAAAATTAGGAGTGCGGGGAACCGCAACAATGAATAATTAAGAGGCCAAAAAGGACAAAAAAAACAAAGAAACTGCGCCAAGAGCATGAACGCTAACCAGATACCAAAATGACTAAAAGGCTACAATTCAATGAAGTAGGCGAAAAGATGACCAGTCCGAAGGAGAGGTGTAAAGGCCACGGTACCCAAAAACAGTTGAGTTGATTAAAGGGGAAAAAGCAAAAGTAGGATTCGGTTCAAAGTAAAGTGTACTTTGCTAAACATAATGGAAGCCTCAGGCTGTACTGATGGAATAAGTAATAGCTTTGTTCTGTGAAGCATTTTACGTCACCAAAAAAATGCAAAAATAAGTCCACACTGCGCCGGATTGTGAATGGGTCAAATCAACGCACTCATTTTAGTGGACGAAGATGACCTCAACCCGACAAAAAGGTAGAACCTCGGGTAAAAGTTGCAGTCGGTGGCTAATCCGATTGCATGACAATATTTGCAGCTTGACCATGTCAACACTCCAGAGGTGTAGTAGGAGTTGATGACCACTTTAACCATCTTTTGGCACACAAAAGGAGGTAACGGACAAAGCAACAATATTACTGGGTAGGTATTCACGTTTTTATGCTTTATGCGTGTTCTATCTACTTAATAGCAAGTCTGGCCCGAGATTTTATGCCTTTTTTTCACACACAAACAAATGGAACAGGCCGACATATAACACCCGCGACCGCAATCACCCAACTACCTTTATTGCACGCTATGCTATTTCGTCCCAAAAACCAACCTTCAACTAGAACATACACACCTGCAATGAACGCTTTACAGTTATAGCCCTAAATCGGCGTGATTATAATTTAGTAAATTGATTAATTCTCTAATTACCTGTGAGCTCTTACATGAAAAAAAACCTTAAATAAAATTTTAACAACGGAAATATTCAAATCATCAAAAAATGACCTTTCTCCGCTAGTTTAAATGCGAAGGTTCTTTGGTAAAAGCAAGTTCCAAGGAAAAATGTCAGCATAAATTACCTTGCGTGTGAACAATTGCTGAAATAAGTAAAGTAAATCTGTACCGGCACAGTTAGCTTTGTGTTAAAACTTTAAGATCTCAATTATCGCCCAAATCCGTTCTGAGGCAGAAAAGTAGAAAAAAGCCAATGGAGTAAACAATAAAGCGACACTTCCCACGACTACAAAGGAAAGCGAATTTAATGCATTATTGAGAGCAGTGTAGTAGAAGATTTCATCACATGCGACCACCCACACATTTACCCGCCCTGTCTGTTTCGGTTAAAATTCAAAGGCAATTAATCAGGTAGCTAAGAACGTTTTAAATCATAAGTCACCTCCTCTTTTGTTCAAAATTATAACCAAGGTTAATGTATTACTTTCTGAGTAGAACAATCAAAGGAAACTCACAGCATGAGGTGAAACAGCGCTAAGTTCGCGACGCATTGACATTGTCAGCAGGGAATTGTCCTCTTGACAAGTAGTGGATGAGGGGCCAATATGATGCCGAATTTCTTCAATGAGAGCTCGCTTAGCACGAAGGCGCGTTTCTAGCTCCTTGATTTCCCCAGCAAGAAAAGCCACCACTCCATTGGTTAAATCGGCATCTGTTGAGGTTTCGTCCGAAGGAAGTAGTCGAAGTCGCGTTCCCTTGGCGTTCAAGTGAGCCAAGCGTTCAGCTTGAAGTTTCATCTAAGTCAAACGGAAAATATTTCTACTAAATTAATTCCAGTAGCGCTATTTTTACAACTGAACTGTAATGCTTACAGCGTCAAGATCAATTGTCCGTTGGGTGAGGATTCGCCGCTGAGATCGTAATTCCACCCTCTGAGCGTCGATTACATCTTTCAGGCGTCGAAGAAGGTTTACTTCTGCGTTTTGCTGAGGTGCTGGGATATTTACCAAGTCAAGTAAAAAAATGCAACCGTGGAATTCAACCGTGGCTAATTTACACATTTCCATACCTGAGGGAATAGGAGTTAGTCGATACTGCTTGGCATGCTTGGCAGATTCAAGTGTTTCCTTGAGTTGTGCATTTTCTTCATCAAGTTTCTCAATTATTTTCTGCAATTCAGACGTCTCGGCACGCCAGTTTTCCTCAATCTTCAAGGTATCCTAAGTTTAAAAGTAATGGTTTTCGCCAGGCCTAATGGCATAATTCCCTATAAATACAAAGATTTTTGTGTTCGACACATAAATAAAGCGAAACATCACGTGAATAGTGATCAAAATAGTACAAAAGCATAAAATCCCCTTTTAGGCTATGTCAGGTGAATTGTAACAATTCGACAGAGGAACACAACAAAATGGCTGGAGCCACGAAGATTTTTATGCGGAGGGATCACCAAAAAACGTCTTAATTTGTTTCTTTATACTAAAGGCATAAGTGCATTGAAATTGATCAGAATTGTTTATGCTTATCTTTGTCGTGCTCCATTTGAAGCGATCAGAAGTTGCTAAAATTTTTAGTCATTGCATCTTGTCGATTAAAAGTTCGAAGTTACTTAACTTTTAAGGAAAAAATTCAATTATCAGTTTAACGAGACCTGTTCATTCATATCGCACTTTCGCTTCTGCAACAGAACCGCTTCTCAAGTTCTTTTATGGGCAAGTGAGTTAACTACTTCCTGCTTTTTACAGCACAACAAGTTCCCCTTACAGAGCAAGTTGACCAAGTCACTCGATCTATCAGCCCCATTTTTGATAAGCCAAAAAAAGTTTAGCGTTAAAAGTGTGGGTGGATATTTCTGAGTCGACAACAGGAATCCAGTGACTTCTGTTCCTGAACAAACACTATTTGAACAAATAAAGTCTGCCAATAGGGTGGAAATGAATAAGAGATTTAGACAGCTCAAAATTCCCATAAATTAGACGACGAAAAACTAAACTTCCAGGGCATCAAGCCAGAGGTCAAAATCGACACGATGATGTTAAAAGAAGATTGTGATTGTGAAAGGAGTCCGTAAAACAACTGTTGCAAGGGTAAGTGTTCAATGAACCAAAATCGCCAACAAAAATGTCCACATTTGCCTAATTATTCGCCTTATTTAGCAAGCAGACGACCCATCGCGAAGCCTATTGTGTTTTTTGCCTGAGGGAGGAGTCCGCTTGCTCTATGAACTGAATGGTTTGTGGAGCACTAATGCAGGTTCTTTCCAAATCCGACTTAGCATATGGATGTATCAAGGTTCTGAGGCCACACTAGGGCTTCAACGATTGATGGAGAAAAAGAAACTTAGGCGAAAGTTGAACCAAATCCCAAAATGTCAAACCAGCTATTATAATAATATAGCCATTCGCAATTTGTGGCCAAGTTTTACGCCACTAAGAATCGCAACGTTTGAAACACACTTCGGAGGGACGACAAGTCCTACCAAGCTTATAATAAAGCCGAAAATTAGAAGGAAGACATCAGATATGAATGTCCACACACGCAGGAAAGGATTGCTGAGGATGACAATAACTTCATTTTCTCCACATAATGGTTGGTACAAACGTGGAGAGCGAATTAAAAAGTTCTAAACGAATGGCAAAGAGTGCTACCATTAAATCGACGATGAGCCTATTTATGGTTACAAAATGCGCATTTACGGAGGGCGGAAAATAAGCTGATCATGTGACCCAACCTGTTCATCCTTGAGCCGCTGCTGAGTGCGAGTGACCTTGTCCGCCTCTAATCGTTCAACTGCTGCCTGCAGTGTTGTCAGCTCTGCTAACTGATTGTCGCGACGAGTGGCCTGTTCTTCCAACTCTTCCAACACCTGGATTACTTTCGGCATGAGTCCGCACACCGTCTCACCACCATGACGGTCTATAATAACCTCAAATTCCTTGCCAATTGCTGCAGCCATCTCGTATACCTCGGCAACACTGACAAAATCACCTTCGTGGCTATCACCACCGCCACCATCATCACCACTATCCCATGCCTCTACTGCTCCTACCGTTGCCGGAGAATCACCGCCATCCATAATTCCTCGGCTGTCTCCGGGGTGTGTAGATTTAAACTCCGAAGACGCCAGCATGCGATGCAGAACTGTAGCAAGGAAACCACAACACCTGAATCCCAAATGAGGCAGGTCGTAATGGGAGCGTAGGATTACAATCATACTCGAAAAAATTCCAGTAGAGCACAACTACCAATGATTAGTAATGGAAAAGTTCGATTAAGATTGCAAACGTCGAACACCTCATTAACCTCAAAAGTTTATAAATAGTTGGTTACCATAATCGAAAGCAGTGGTAGACAAATTCGTGCACCAGCCATAGCACTGACAAAATCTAACTTCACCTGTCTGTCCCAGAACTCATAAATCTAAAAGCATTTTCGCTTCAGAAAATCAAAGCTCGTTTATCAATAAAGACAACTTGAACCCAACGCCAGCACAAACCTGAGAATAAAAAGAAATCAGTACCTATAGGCAAAAGTATAACAATAAGCGCATACGATGTTACACGTGACTCAAAAGAATTCAAGCATTCTACACGATTGAAGAAAAAATTAACTTCTGCAAAAGTATCCCTTCAAAATCCACATAATAAAAAGTGTTTGAGTAAAATGAAACACAAAAATGCGTAAGCAGTCTCGCCTAAATGGGTTGAAGTAGAAAGAATAAACCAAAATCAAACAAACTCCACAACTAGAAAGTCTACACATTAAACTTATTCTCCAGTTCCATTCTAACATTAATATATACATCAGTATTTATCAAATAGAATTAAGGGAGGGTTTGAATTCAGACTCAGAATGTAGACAACTGAAACCAACTTGTGTAAGACTTGCAATGACGCAAAAAAATACAACAATAGAAGGTTATGTTTATTAATATCATCAACAGTGCCGTTTCGTACGCACAAAGACGATGCGACCTCATCGAAGTCATTTAAAAAGCAAGGTCTACAAACCTGCAAAATTTCGACAGTAGGAAGGAGTATCGTTAAAGACGTGTAAGTTTGCATAAACTTTCCAACTGCTTGGCAGCACAAAGCACATTTTCATAAAAGGAATGCGTATAAAGCTTGGTATGAAGTTTATTGCCGTCTGAAAGCTTTTAGGAGAGTAAAAATGAAGGAAGAATCGAAGTAAATTCGCAGGTGATGGCACATCATGCCCACATAACAAAAGGAGCAGTCAAACGATAAGATAGATAGTATTAGTTATAAAGTTTAAAACTCATCAAAGACTGAAGTGTTACATGCTGCTAGATGTGGAATAGAAACTAAATTACTCAAAAGAGCGGCCAACCCGGCAACAAGATTTATTACGTCATGCTTCAATTTGCAAATTGACGGTGCAGCTACCGCGGTTGACATATTGTGAAAGAAAGCGATGAGTGATAGGTTTGGAAATTGTCGAGACATACCAGCCCCAGACGGGTTCGCGCAGCACACAAGATGAGCCGCCAAATGTCCGCCCTTCAAGGGACCTAAAAAAATTACGCAGTTAAATGAATAAATAATGTGTTAGCATTCATCAGCTTTAGGTTTAGCAACTAGAGCTATATGAAAATCACATCGGGAGGGCAGTGTCTTATTGACAGCTTTCAATTCCTTAAGTGAGCAGATTAATCCGATGGAACACTATATTTGACGGACAGAGTTTGAGGAAACAGTCTTTTAAGGTCCTCCATTAAGGAAAGAAATATTTTTATAAAAAATTTAATTAATGCCTAGCTAACTAACTAATTAACTACATGGCAAATGCCATAAAAAATAGTACCACGACAGCCACATACAAGGCCACCAACAAAAACGGTATAAAAAGCTGCATTGCATTCAGTTTTCCAGTCGTATTATAATTATGCAGCTGAACAGGGTAAACGCGCGTGCAGGTAGTTATTCGGTCCCCATCCTGCCCACAATTCTTAATTTAATTAGATAGCTGAAAGCGTAGTTCGATTTCTTGACCTTGTGGCGGTGCGCTTGTTAGTTTCTAATGTCGGAAGAGGTACAAATCCACTCTGTTTAATTCTCTTTAGACAAGCTCGTTTTTCGCGGACTTAGATGTTTTGCTCGTGAACTCTGAAAAATTTAATCAAGTATGATCTGAACTACAAGCGGCACATTTCCTCTTAGTTATTTATTCAAAAAATTAAACCAGGATGGATGCAACAAGTTCTTTCTCGCTTATCACGTAGTCCTATGCATTTTAATAAGTTTCTTGACATTATCGTTGACTTCGCTGTGTCGGAAAATCATCCAGAATGGTGTAGTCGTGCTCTTCGTTGGTTGGAAAAGATTTTTGAAAGTCCTGAGTTAGCGGCTATGACCAAGCAGTCCCAATCTTCTTTGTGTCGATTTTTATCTTATGATGCACAAATGCACGGTCTTCGCCGGTTGGTAGATACAGTGGTGGAAAATCTCGACGCCATCCACAAGTCTACTAAGCCCAAATTGAGAAAGATTAATTTGCCTATAGTGGATACAGGATACATTTTTATCGATGGTATGGTGTTTCAAAATACTCTCAAGCTTCTTCTTGTCCGGGGTTTTACTCTTGTTTTGCTTTGCCTTAGGGCTGTGTTTATTCCACTAGTATATTCATTTGGATCTTTAGGGTCTGCCTTTTGATTTTTTTTTGAATTTTTTGACCTCAAGGTTATTTTAGGCCTTTGATGTATCTTTAATGATGTTCGCTCGTTTTTAAATCAGTTTGTTGCTACTAAGCTGGCGAAACTTACTTTCCATAATAGGTTTGATTTTTTTGCATTTGCATTTGAATCGCTGTTTATTACTTTATACTATGACTGCTCTTTAAGTAAGCGATTGAGACAACTCTATCTATGGAATAGTTTCAGCATTGTACCGTAATAAATTTTTTATAGATGAAGACGTTAACTTCGGTATCCCCAAGAAGAGATTTCGGCGCAATGTGGACAACCTCAAAGACGAAAGAAATGTGCTCAACCAATCATCTCCTTTAAGCGATGAAGGGGATGACAGCATTTTGGACAATTTAGATGATGGTGATGAAGTCTCAGCGGTTTCAGAAGATGATGGCGTTTTTGATGTTGACGATGGGTCGACGTCTTCCCTTTCTGAAAGTCAGTTGTCTAACACGATTTCCCGGACAGGAATTTCTTTTAACTACACTGATAATAGTGGCAACAGTAGTGAAGAAGACTTTGAGGAGGATGAAGAGGTTAGTTATTCTGTTTACCCTCTATTACATTTCCCGCAATGCTATAGGATGACGAAGATGATGAAGGAGAGATGGCGTCAGATAGTCGACTGGACGTACCTCCACAACCAGACGACGAGGAGGAAGAAGAAGTTGGAATTGATGCTGATTTCGCTGGTAGTAGTGGTAGCGAAATTTCTGTTCCGGTAGGCAGGAGTGTTCGTCAGGTTCGGCGATCGGCTCGGATTCAGAATCGACGATGAACTTTTCCTCGAGACACAGTATCATTTTGTACAAGTGCATAAATATATTCTAGAAGAATACCTCAAGCGCAGTTTTTGATCATTGACACGTGGGCTTTGCAAATATCGCCGGAGGGGTATTCATTGTGTAGGTTGGGTGGTTGGGCGTCTGTAGCCGACTTGTCGTCAACATGCGCATACGTCGGGATCCGAAGGTGGACGTGTCGAATCCAGTGCTGGGACTTCAGTCGACCAGTTGGTGTACTTTGCCGAGCTTGAAGAGATATTTCTCAAATGTGTTTGTCCTGTTATCCCTATTGGGGTACGGCAAGATGTAGCTCGACAAGTTATCGTTGTTGTTGTTCGGATTAGGTTGACATACCCTGCTGAAACTACGACTATATGCACTGTGGGAGTTTGTATCAAACGATAGACGACCCAAAGAAGTAGAATGTTTAATCTTTCTGAAATGTTCAAAAAATTTCCAATAGAAGCGATGTAATGGGACACATCGCAATGAAGATCGTTTTACCGAAACCCGAAGAAATTATAAGAGGCATTGTGGTACATTAGAAACGGTTTATTTTCCAGATTTGCGAATTTAGCATTTGAATATACTACTTCAAGGCCGCTGGTAGTTCTTTGCGTAAATTATGTTATAGTGTGTTCGAATTCTTCCATATTTTTGTTGAATATTTTATTTTTTACTTATATATCAATACTTATTTTTCTTTTTCGTTTATCAGTTTGTTCAGTTGTGGATGCAAACCCGCTCTTCACAATTCAATACCGTATTTTGTTGTGCAATGGTGGATACTGTAAAGTCTTCAGACCTATTGGAGGAGGCTCTTGCCTTGTCCAAGTTAATCCGCAAACATCGCGGTCGGATTGTCATTTATACAGGTGCTGGAATAAGCACCGCTGCGGCCATTCCTGATTATCGTGGGACACACGGACTCTATCGCAATTCTACCCCTTCGAGTAATCTCAGGTTTTGTTCGATTTGAATTTCGCTTAGGTCGGAAAGTGATTGGAACCAAGCTTCGACTACCAGAAGCAAGTTATGCCAAGCCAACATTTACCCACATGGCTATTTGTGCCTTGGTTACCAACGGCTATGTAAGTCTATTTCCTTAGGTACCATCTGCATTCAAAATCTGTCACTTTTATCCACTCATCGATTTATGCTTCCAGGTAAGGCACGTTGTATCTCAAAACGTAGATTGTCTGCATTTACGAAGTGGACTTCCACCTCAAAATCTATCAGAGTTGCATGGAAATTTATTTATTGAGGTATGTTCCTTGCGAAACCTTAACGTACTTTACAGCAATGTCTTTCCTGCAAGATGCTATTTCATCGTTCATTTGATGTCGCCGAGAACACTTCAAGGGGCAGGCATTTGACCGGTCGGATTTGCCCCCTCTGCTGTGATGAACCTACCTTTTCATATTTGCAAAAGTCAATCGCTCTCGGAGCAATTAAACTTTTACTTGGAAAGAAAAAAGTCCTCGACTGTGACTCTGTTGCTGCTGTCCATCTAGCTGCTCAAAATGTCGGCAAAGACTTTGGTAATCGTTTCATTGATTTATTATTCATTCCATCAGTCAAACTTTGGTCGTATTCTTACTCATTTTATAAGCTTTTAAAATATTGAAACTGGGTTATTTCTAAGTTTTTGTATTTATAATTTATCCTACTTATAACATTTAAATAGAATCGATTTTTAGTCGAGTTAGAGGTGCATTTGATTTGAGGACTAATGTTTCAGCGGAAATCGGACTTATGGGACCAAAGACTGATAAGGCGACTTCCTCCAGAATAGTAATAATTGGTGCTTTTATCTTCATGAGGAAGTACTTTTCCCTGAGGTACATGCATTAGAAACTTTATATGGAACCTATAACACCATGTAAACAGATTTCCAAACAAATTTCCCTGTGAATTGTGGTTTAGGAGCTGTGCTTCTTATGTCTATAAGAAGGTCGGTGATCACCTCATCCCACTGCCTTTGTTAGTTAGGACGCCCGCATGCTAGCCA
>UYWX01020750.1:0-12091 GCA_900622495.1 Hydatigera taeniaeformis | reverse complement strand
AACAATCACATCATGAAACCACAAGCAGATATTCTTTGAAAAATGTAATCTGTTCTTTGAGAACCTTAGTGAAATCTACAAGGTATTCCCGACTTAAAATGGACTTTCTTTCATCGCTTTGTCTGCGACTTTTATGTACTAATCGGTAAACCTTAAAGACCTTGCCTATGCATCGCCAAAATTGACCCTCATATTTAGCACGAGCTTACTAAACTGGTAAAGCGTTCTAGTTTCGTATCATTAGAAGTAAATAGAGATGGCCACGACAGTGATGGTTCAAAGTACCTTGGAGGCTGGAGGCAAAATATATCTATCGCAAAAAGATCATTTTTGGGGTTATTCTAAGCAGCGTTACCAAATAACTTTAACTTAATTTCGGGCGAAGCCTAACAAGATTTAGTGCATATTATGACTCAAACTATTGCAATTGAACCACATCCGTCCTCAACACATGCAAAGACTGCTCTTTAGGGAATACCTCGATTATAATGAGAACTACCATCTGCAAAGTTCGAAGACTTTGAGAAACGACACTATGACAAGCCCCCAACATGAAGGCGAGGACTGGCTGAATAAATCTTCAAAAGTAAATGAAATTTTATTAGAGTTGAGGTGATGAATAGTTTTCGAAGTTTGTCGTTAGTTCTCGACCCCACTAAACATAACTGCTTGCGATGGAAAAAAAACGATCAGTAAACAGCAAGACTTCAGATTTGTAGAACATTATAATTTACAGCTAAAATTAAATGCAAAACCCTCCACTCATCTTACTCAAATACATACTATGTGGTGTCACCTTCTACCTGTTTGAACTCTCGATTCCGCATTCAGGTTTTCAAATTTTGCAGGCGATTTTCTCTCCAATGGGTAATAATGTGAGCTCAAGGTATGAAAATGCCAAGAAAACTGGGTCTCTTCAGCTGAGTAATCTGAAATTGTCAAAAGTAATGTTTTTTTTGCCCCTGATACACCAGTTCAGGTTCCTGAAGATGTTAAGAAATTGGTGAATTTACGTGTCCTAGACTTGTCATTTAATTCGATACGTATGATTGAACCGTGGATAGGTTCATTATCGAGTTTAAAGTCGTTGAATATTAGCGGCAACAAACTTAGTAAGTGCTTTGTCTTCTTCGGTGCTATTTTGTGCTTGAAATAGGTTGCATGTTGGTTCGACTGTTTTGTTCGAAATTCCATGCCTTGGTTTACTGGTATCCGTTTTCCCTTGGTTGTTAGCATGTTTACCCACTGATGTTTCGCGTTTGACCAAGCTGGAGACTCTCGACGCCTCATCTAACAGAATGCTTTCCTTGAGCTGTAGTCAACGTGCAGTTAATTTCGGACTCTTGCAGCACCTACGAACCGTCAATATTTCAAACAACAATCTTACTGAATTTCCTGTGGAGCTATGCTCAAAAGATATCCCTCTTGATTTGCTTGACCTCTCCAAAAACAACATTGATTTTATCCCCGATTGTGCAAGTCTACTTCAGGTCAGCTCTTTTTATGAATTATTATTCTTGTGGCCTATCTCAGGTGGCGATCTCAGTTCATTCTTCAATTTTGGTCGATTGCAGGTGATTGAACTCAATCTAAATGATAATTGGGTGTCTGCAGTCTCCGCATCAGTAGCCAAATGCCCTCGACTAAAAGTACTTCGGCTGGAACGTAATCGCCTCCGCCTCGAAGATATTCCTTTGGCCATTTTGGAAAACTCAAGCATCTCCCTTTTGTCTGTCGAAGGCAATCCGCTTTCGATAAAGGCTCTCCAGGAACTGCCCGCGTATGCGAAGGTAAGATCACTTGTTTCAGCTATACGATATTCTCGATCATCAGACCGCGAGGGGAAGTCAACCATGTCTAACCGAAGCTCAGCTTTGAACATGGGCATCTGTTACCATATGGAATCGCCTGATTCTACGTTTCTTCCCTATTAGTTCGATGCCTTCGGAGCTAGCAACCGGGCTTCAGCTAGGTTCAAACGTTTTGTAACGTGACACATCTGGTCACAAGTTGAGTTATTCTTTTCGATCTAAAAGAGCGCTTAGTTAGTACAAGTACTTCAGAAATGAAACAAGCTTAAGCTACCGAATATGCATGAGACGACGAAGAAATATGATGTGCGATGCGTGGTGTCAGGTGATATGCTCAGATATCAGGCGCGGCAAATAGGTAATGATGTATGAATTTACTGCTTGTCATAGTCTAAACCCCACAAAGAGTTCATTCGTTTACCTTTCGCTTTAGTACATGGAACGATATACGGCCACAAAGCGCAAGGCGATCCCGTAGAACTCGAAATCAACGAAAGAGCCCACAAATATCATTTCTCATGTTACTTATTTATTTGACGCTACTGAGATTCCAAAAAAGGCAGTATCTTTCTTCATTTAACTTCAGACTTTTTAAAAGCGGCTATCGGGAGTTTCCATCACGTTACTTCTTCGAAATGTACAAGTCAGATATGTTAAAACCTATGCAAATGTATTTACCTACATTACATTTTTTGTTGTTTAGCGCTGATCAGATCTCTCAAGCCTTGTTGGGCGTCTGCGAGACTTTTATTTACATATTCCAGCTTCTTTTTCAATGATTCAATAGTCCGGTTGTATTCCTCACGCTGTGCCGAGAGATCCTTTACTAAATCAGGAACGCTCTTTTGAATAAACCTAGAATAAGTACTTAAAGCATCAAGAACCCTACATCCGACCGATTGAGCTGTACGTATTCACACTATCGGGCAAGGATGTTATTTCCTCAGTCACTAATTCCGACCGCCGTATCTGCTTGGAGAGTGCATCGATCTGTGCGTTTATAAGGTGTTTTTGCTGGTTAGATGCAGCTGTTTTGTTTTTAAGTTGGACGATCGCCTAAAGATCAGACGGCACTCTTGACATACCTTTTGGATATCTTCATCTGCTACACCATCACCCATGACTACTCCGGCGGGATGTAGATTCACTGGACACCTGAAGGCAGCGGCGAAGTGCTCGGTTAATTTAAACAGACTAAGTAGGAGGGCGAGGTCGCTTCTCATACGTGCATTAAAAAAGATAAAATCATAGCAACGATTTTGCCTAATTTTATTCATTTTTTACTTTAGTCTTTCCAAAGCAGATGTCATTTATATAAATATTGAGAGTGAATGTATAAATAAGCTGTGGAAAAAATCGACAGGTATTCCAAGTTTAACGAGCACAGTTTAATCCTTTTTAAGTGATAAAATTTTCTATAAAATGTGTAACGATGATACATGTCAGTTACATCGAAATATTGCAGAGTTCATTTACTCCCAGTTCCATGCGGGTTTTAAGACGTGTGCAGCGTCCCAAGGCTTCCCACCGGGTGGGAGAAGGTAGTAGGTGAGGATGAATAGGCTCGAGCATAGCTCGAAGCCCAACCCACACGTCAAGTACCAGACAAATCGTAATAGCAACTGCCAAAAATCAAAGCATTATTTTTTGATGTAATGTGCCAAAAATGTAGCGTCCCGAGACTGTCCAACGGGTGTAAGAAGGTACCAAGTAGAGCTGAATGGAAGTATTCCAGAGAGAACAAAGGGATTAAGACTGAGCCAGACAAATCCTAAAGTGACTGCCGAACGTCAGGCAGTCGCATTAACAAAGAATTACGCCTAACATTTGAATGAATTAAAAAGGCAGATTGAAGTCAATTCTTTCCCTAATCTGCTCTAACGCCACATGTATGTCCTGCACGTGGTAGAAGTAGAATGGCAGATCTTCCCTAGAGGCAAAATAATCCACAATTAGCTCGGAAAGTTTTCATTTGATCGTAGGAACCACGAGACATGTCTGAATACTTGCATTCAGAAGAATTGGTGAGTATGGAACCTCAGTAGGACCGGCACTCTCGCTCCTCAGCAAAACAAGGTGGGACCCGAGTGGTCACCAATTCTACATTAGAAGCCAGATGACTAGAAACTGCGAGTTAAACAAACTCAAAACTCATTGCAAAATGTTTCACGAGATTATACTTGATTTGCTTTTATTATAAATGCCTTTGCCTCAAATAAATGCAACCACATTCATCTCGCGTCGCGTGTGTGTGTTTTCGGTCACTTACCGCATTCTACAACCGCAAATTCGGTTAAAATGTGCTCTAACCTCTTGCCACACTGCTACTTTACCTTAAAGTCGTTATTTATTGCCGAATGCAATAAACAAACACCTTGACCTTTCATTCAAATTGATTTAGCGAAAAATTTACTCTGCTTGACAGACCCATGGCCTATCACCACTTCAAGTAAATATTAATTTTCCAGCAGCAAGAAGAACGTCCCTCTACATGGATGCCAACTTTGGTAGTCTTGGAACGGTCACAAAGGGTTTCTGTTTCCTTGTTGAGGGTCCAACCAAAGTCCGATGAACAGCACAAAAGTAAAAAAGAGAAGAGAAGCGCGTGAACAATGTCGAATGCATGAAAAAAAGGTGCAGAAGAAGGCTCCCAATCTCGCGGCCTGTCTTAGATGCAACACTGCGGAGCACATGCTTTGATTCCACAACTCAAGACTGGACTTACATTGGAATAACAGAGGCCTCATCATAACACACAATATGATGCTGACTGAATAGAGGATAATGCAACTCGAAAGCCAGAAAAGAATGGAACGAAGGAAGTGAGAAACCACATGTTACTAGCGAAAAGACAAACTCGGTCTGTAGACTCATCTGGTGTAATTTCGTGTTAGCCAAAAGTGTTATTCAGCGTTTTCAACACCAAATCTTCGCATGAAGACCTCAAGCGTCTCTAAGCATTAATATTAAAAATTATTGCATGAATTTAACATCATCCAAGTAAACTTCAATTTCGCACACCACTAATAATCAGTCTTAAAAGTCTGCACAAAAAATGCTGGAATAAATACTCCCCTTCCAATATGATAGCTGGAGGAACGCAGACAGCCTGCACGTGACAAAACCACAAAAGACTCAGGGGTCAAATCATGGCTAGGAAGTTTTCCACCAGCCACGCCCACGTCCTTCCGGGCTAAGCTTTGTGCAATTTCCTACTCGTATTCTAAACAACGCCAAATGCTTCGAAGGGGAACAGATTCTTTCCGAGCAAATGAAAGTTAGTGCATAAGCAATGGCGCACTTCAAAGCAATGAAAAAATACAGTCCGACGTTACAAAAGTTCATTTTCTTCCATATAAAATACAGCGCAACCTATTGCCACCTATACCTCCAATTCTGGTACAACATTTATCTCACACAACGTGTTTATAATAAACATCATTCACAACGAGTTTTTATGACAATAGTTCTTCGTGCGAAACCCAAATGGTCGGAAACTCGTTCACAACATACTTGTCTCTTGTTAGTAGTTCCAAAAGGCTGGTCGAGGAAGGAAAAATTTCATGCTTTAGAACGCGCTTGGTCTGCCTATCTACACATTCAATGTAAAAATAAGGAAACCGTTTGTCTAAGGTCAATATCCAATTGGTTAGGTGTGGGTTCATGATAACATTGGGGAATGTAGCAAGCTGTGGAACAATCAACGCCTCTAGCTCAGAGCTCGGCAACTCAGCAACTTTTGAACGCCAGATATCCGAAAGGAGAGAGGAGCAGGAGCAGTCGTGGAGAAGAATATGAATCGGCCTAAGTATCCTGTCAGACCACGGTTTCTCGTCACTTTGAGAGGCACCTGAGGTAGGCCCAAGAAGACAAAGCTCCAGAGTCCACAAAATGACTGGAGGTTTGTCACAGGTCAAATGGGTTCGGTTCAAACGGGCGCGGGTAAGGAAACCATTAGAAACACGGTAATTGATATTAAGAGACCGTGCAGCGTTCAAAATCTTCAATTGGGTCTTCCTCCTCTTTTTAATGATGGTACAGAACTATTAAAATGCGGTAAAACAAGAGTGCCAAAAACGATACTCAAACGCCCGAACAAAACAAAGGGAAAGAACATACCTCAGCTATATTCTTCTCACGATTCTCATTGGCTCTGTCAAGGGACTCCAGGAACCGATAGTCAGACAGAAACGCAAAATAATCGTAGTTCTTTCTAGCAACGAAGGCGGCTACATCTCGTTTGCCAGAACACATTGTAGCATCCTTATGAGCTTTGCAGCAACGAAGGGAACATGTACGAACAGAGCAACGAGGACAAGTGTATTTAGCTTCACTCGCTAGGCATATTGAACATACCCTGGACCTAGATTTTTCAACGTTGCATGCTTTGACAACCCCACTATCCATTGTGAAACACCAAGCACGCAACCACCAGTCTCACGCGTTGCGACAAGAAAATTGGGTTAAAGCGCGCAACTTAATCACATAACCAACAATTTAGTCAAACACCTCCTCCTTAAATAGAAAAAATTTTTCAATCACGGAGTTGTCTTTAAGCGATTGACACTTTGAATGATGTTTAAGATTAGAAAATCGGATGCGCGGTAAATTATTTAACAAATAAACAAAATCGGTAAAAATCGATATTTGCTAAGCACACGGTTTAATGTAGCGGATATACTGCTGACACGTTAATCGAATTGCTAGTTGTTCCTTCAGTGTTTCGAAAACCCTGGTTTTTAAAATATACTAAGGTTTAAAATAAAATTGCATTTTATAGCATTTTAAGTTTTAAATTTTTTACTTTTGTTAAAAAATTAATTACTTTTATTTGATTTTGTTTGGTCAAGTTATCGGCGCAGGCAGTTTGTTCGATTTTTCCGACGTCATTGGACGGTTGGCTCTTCTGTGTTTTCACTGTTGCTAGTTCATTAATGGCTTATGACGGTAGTTTTCAGTGAGTGCGATGCAGAATACTTCTATTTTTTGATAGAGATGGTTTGAATGTGACTCATGATAATCTGGATCAAACCACTGCTTCGGTGGCTGCGGTCGTCGATGGTGACATTTCTCGGGAAGAATCGTATAATTTGATTGATTTGATGTCCCAGCCCACCACAGAACAGAGCTGTAATTCACAACCCATGAACGTTTCTACCTATGTGTCAAAGTCTTTCGTTGAAGACCTTGCCGGCCTTCAGACGGATGTAATTGATGCTCCTGATTTACCAGGTTTGAGTTGTTATTCAGCCTTTTATCTCCTAGTGTTCAGCAAGAAAGCCCCAATAGAGCGGACTTCATTATTGCCTTCACATAGCAGAATTCCCAAAGGACCCAGCAGGAATGCAGGGAATCGCTTTATAGAGGCTATTCATAATCGATCGTCCACACCAGAAAGCATTGCGTCAGAAAGTAAGTCTTTGGTCTCTCATTCTTCTCTGTTTAACTTTCTTTGATGAGCCTTTTCTTTAAAGTACGAAGAGCACAAGCAATGGACGATCCGATTTCAGGTGTGTTACACTTGGCCTTAGAAGAGAACTAGCCCGTTGCATGTCCTTTATTTTCTCTGTAGCTCTTCGGGCATTGTATGCTGCTTTCTTGCGCTCTGGTAGAGTTGCAGACTACTTTGTCTCGCAGCTCTCCGTATTCGTGTATGCACAAGCTGGGTCGCATCGATTCGCTTCTTCCATTTATAATATCCTTTTTCCCTCTTAAGTGGACCCATATACCCAGTGGTACCAAGTAATGCAAAATTACTACAGGCAGTTTTATCCTGGCTACGACTTTGGGAATTCGGCTCCACAACAATATCGACAGCACGCGCAGCACCATCTGCGTCACCTTCCCAAAAGCGTGGTGCCTTTGATCCAGTCCACGTCCCAGTCTGGTCATCAGCAACAGCAGCCTTTTGCTTTCCCGGGATTTCCCCCTTGGCCTGCAATGCCCCATTCACAGAACCAGAAGAATCTCCCACACTTTGTCGATTATGCCACATACTATTACCAGTACTATCTTGGCGCTATGGCTGCCGCAAACGGTTGGCCAATCCCTATGGGTCGCACTACTCCAAAAGTTTTTATCGAACCACACATACGGGCCACTCTTTCCACACCAGGAATGCTAATTCAGGTAACCACCTTAATAGAAATTCTTTCGTCTTCTCCTCTTCAGAAGAAAATGAGCGGTTTTATTCATTGGATCCTAGATCCTTCCGAACCGTCCCCGAGATGGTGAACCTGGTCGTGTTGAGATTTTGGATATCAGTCAGCTGGCGTCTGACGTGGTGGCTGAGGTCGGTTCGCGTCTGACTCAGGTCTCACTATATTCCAGAAAAATGCATCACGGCGGCGTCATCTTTCCCAACTCCTACCAGGGATCTAGTGAAGGACCTGCTTCCACTTTACCCGACAATGGGGATGTGGAAGATGATGAGGTGGAGGAGGAATATATGCGTTTAGTGAATGCGTGGGACCGCACTGATCACGTCCTCTATCCTGGTCCGCTGTGTCAGGACACTACTCTGAAGCATGACGTTCAGGCTTTTTTGAGGGGCAAGGTTGAAGACATTCAAGACCGAATGCCTGTGGACTGGGACTCTGCCAGCCTCCTCCTTGCTTATTTGGAATTGCTTGTGAAGAATAATGGGGTACGTTTGAGCCGTAATGCTTGTACTATTCCCTAAGGCAATAATAGTGCTCATGGACCTGGAAGCAGGGTGGAGGGGTCTGGTGACTTTAGTCTCATAACATGCGAACGCAGTGGGACAGAAAGGTCCGCTTAGTGAAGTTTAAATCAAAACTGATATTGCTTTGTCATGGGACGGCTTTCCTTATTTGACTGTCGTCCTTGCCACTCTCCGTGACCATTGATACATTCAACTCAAAGTAATCGAATAACGTAACACTGCTCACGAAGTAAGGCATAGCCGTTCATGACTGAGCTTTTTTGCTGATTTAACCTAGTTTAGGAACTCTTGGCTTGGTCTCATATAGCTTACGTATTTTTTTCTAATATAGCGTCTTGGATCTCATTAATTTAAGAAATTGTAAAGGTTCATTTAGTCTAGAACACTGTGCATTGCTACTCGTACTCCTTATCGCCATCTTAGGTTGTACACCATGGCGATGTGGTAAATCTACTTCTGGGCAGCGAGGGTTCAAGGACATACGACTATTCTGCAAGCGCTATTACACCATCAGTCTCTCCTTTTCCTGTTGGTCGGGTATCTACTCTCCCTAAGCTGAGTCGTCATGGCTCTTTTCAACTCTACTCAACTGACGGTGCCGGCCGTGGTGTTATGAATGAGTCATCGGGACGTGAGTCGCCGTGTCTCCTTACCCATGCTTCTTCAACGATGGGCTTCTCGCAGCTACAGCAACAACAACAGAGGAGCGCCTCTGCTTCGTCAACGGGCGGTGCTTCAATGTCTAGGCTATTGAGAAAGGGATTGTTGGCTGATATGGGTGGGGCCCAAGAACGCGAGGCAACTGCTCTTCGAAGATTCAGAGAGGTTGGTTCATCTCCTAAATTCCAGATCTTTTTGCATGCTGTGCGGAAAATAAATAGTGCGAACTTGGTGGCACTTCTGTACACCTTCGGTGCCAATTTTGTATCAAACACACCAGGTGATAACTGACTTATTGAGAACCTGAACTGATTCCCCTTTTTTCCTACCTCTTCATCCAGCTGTTGATGCACGGTCACCCGCTAAAGGCATTGGATCAGGCATGCCAACAGCAGCTGTGGGGTCACGCCTTCGCCCTGGCCCATCGTCTTGGTCCACTACCTCTGGAGCGGGTAATGGAGAAATTCCTTTCTCGCGCTGTACATCCCCACGATCCTCTCCTCACTCTTTATCAACTCACTGCTGGTGAAATCCCTCGCTCTGTTGATCAACTTGCATACGCTGGCGGTGAGTCTCTTTCCTCCACCTCTTTTAGTTCTCGTTTCTGAAATGACAACTAATCTGTGCTTAAGTACTGGTAGGAATGACCATAGACCTTACGCCATTGATCTGCTTTCGATTGAGATCTTGGTCCAACAGTTTAATTTGAACCGCTCTTCCTCCTTTCTTGTTAGTTCTTTTCTGGCTTCGTCGAATATTTGATCATTTGTAAATTAACCTTACTTTAAGTATTAGTTTTTGCCTTCTGAATTAACGCTTTACAATCCAGTCTAGCTCCTGTTCCGCGTCATTTTAAACGATGGAATCCCATTATAGGAGAGGGCTGATTTCTTTTGGTTTACTATTTTCTCGATTCAAATTCTCAGTTGCGTGCTGCAGATTTGGTGCAATAAGCTTTTGGAATCGAATTTGTTGTGTTTTGACCCTTTTTATACGTCTACGCATGACTTTGTGTTTATCCAAACGTGCAGCCTTCATCCTTTTGTTTGAAGTCGCCTGTTTTGTTGGTATTTTAATTGGACATTTTTTTAAACAAACGTAATTCAGTTTTCGTGTGTGTTATCTCTTGATGTTACTTCTTACTGGCATGCATAGACTGCACCACACTGTCTTCCTTCTGTAATGCTCTTCAAGAATGTTTAGTAGCTCCTAATCTCGTCTTTTGGTTGAACACACTCCTGGCTTAAACTCTGCTCTACTGCTGAGCTTTCGAGATGCTGCAGCATTAGAGGCCTTCTTGACCTTTTTGACAGCTGCTGCACCTTTTTAGCCACAATGGTGCCTGACCGTAACCAATCACTTTTTGGCTGACCATTCTGGTGTTCCGATACATTGGTTTTCTAGAAATCGCCCCTTCATTTGCGCCTACGATTGCTGTTGTTTAGCCACGTTCAGCTTGCCAGCTTGGTCCGCATTTATAATCTTTTTGGCCATCTTTTGGATACTCTTTCGTTTACAAATTATGCATAGAGATTTTGGAATGCCCGTCACTCTACTTTAGCGGACTCTCGATGCGAACTTGCGCCTAATTATGCATGGGTTGTAATGTAGTTACCTTAAGCCATCTGATTACACTTGTCACACGAACTTCATCAATTCTGCCACAGGACGCATTTCTGGTTTGTGAAATTTTTAAACCTGCTGCTCCCTCTCCTGGTTTTTTATCGTACCCGCTAGTTTGCGAAGCATTCATTATGGCTTTTGAACAATCCATGCCATGAAACCACGATTGAATGCTTCCTTCTTTATCACCGCGTTCTTCGTCCTCTCTTAAATGCGATCCAACACTGACGCCGCTTTGCTGACATTTTGAAGTGCTCTGTAATTTGGTTCACTTTGTGCGGCATTCAAAGTGGGTGAAGGCGTATGTGAAGAGTGTTTATTGCGCCATTCGGTGAGGAGTACTGTTTGCTCTCCCTGCCTCCTGTGCTCCATCCTTTTAATCCACTGATTAGGGTTAGTAAGCCTTGTCAAAGTGTGCCTTTTTTAATTTCCTATTATTGGACTTTGGTAGGGTATGGTTAAATATCCAAATTGTTTTTATCTACATGGAAATAAGAAAGAATAATTTATCGTTGTTGTTTTTTGTTGTTGTTGTTTTATTCTTTTTATGCTTTCTTCCTATTTTGTGTTCGTGGGACCATTTTTCGCCCTATCACCTTTCAAGTCAGGCATTGGTGTTTGCAGCGACCTGGCCTTATGTTAATCATCTGCCTTTGGCCGTGATCTTGCTGACTACTACAAATTTGAATGTTGCTATTTCTATACTTTGACAATTTCCATATCCCAACGTTGTATATAAAACACTGTCTCGTGGTTAGCACTTTCAGCAGTAAATTGATGAATACGCTTTGTTAATGCTTTTAAACCACTAATCTCAATGGTATTATGTTTTCTCATCCACGTGCCCTTTCGCATCGCTCATCTTATAAACACGGTGAATCAGTAATAAATTGGAGTTGTGTTTAACCCCTTTGGTACCTGACAAATTCTTCATTCAGGAATGGTGGGAGGTAACCTCTTTTTTACCACTCTGAACTGTTACCTTCTTCGTATTTAACATCACATCCCTCCTCGACGTGTAGGGACAGACACGGGCGACTGGCGTCCGCATCTGGCAATGCTCTTGTCCGCCCCCGAGGGCCATGAGGACTTGGCGCGCGAGGCGCTAGAGCGCATGGGCGAGTCGCTACTCTCGCGACGCCTCCTTTTCGCAGCACATCTCTGTTTCCTTCTCGCCGCCTCATCGACTACCTCTTCTCCTCCACATATGCCATCGCGGATTTGGCTGATTGGTGTTGCTATGCCCAAGTTGGAGGAGGGAGACTCGCCTGTAGATGATGGGCGCTATGTCATGACTGCGATGGTGGAGAGG
>UYWX01020749.1:867-19772 GCA_900622495.1 Hydatigera taeniaeformis | reverse complement strand
GAGTAGTTCTTCAGGAGTGAGTGCAGTTCCTTCCTCTCAGCTTTAGTAACCTGTTTTAGTTGAGCGCAGAGAGCGTTTAGATTGGTCCCGGGAATGTCAAGGGCGGCGCAATGAGATCTGCATATGTCACCTATATCTTTCTTTGGAACCTTCTTTCTGGACCTTCGACGAGTTGTAAACATGCTTGTATCGAAGTCCATAGTTGCTCGGGACTGGCGTTCAAAGTCGGCTCTTAATAGCACGTTCCATGCAAGTTCCGAACACAGCTGAGCGTGGTACAGTGGCCGGCGGAGCGATATAAACCTTGCTACAAAGCATGGGAAAGGCTTGTAGGTTTAGTAGAAAATAGGCTGCTTTCGGAGTTTGCAAGGAAAGTGCATGTGTCCTTCCATTTCCTCCCGCACTCGCATAACAGTAGGAAGGCGAGACAAAGAAAATTCGGTCTTACTTTGTGTTGAGAGGCCACATGGAAGCGCACGCCCTTGTCTGTCTAGAGTTGGTTGTCTATTGGAAGTCCACGGACGAAAACAGGTGTTGAACTTGTCGAAAATTGCAGCTTCTAGCGCTTGGCGACTGCCTCGTTAATAAGGCGACTCAATCTGCATGTTCACATGTGTTACAGTTATCCCGCCAAGGCAGGTGAATGCAGGCTCTTTTTGAACTGAACCGCTATCCATGAAGCAACCCGGAGGCATAGTAACCCTTGAAGGCCTGTTTGGCTAGTAGCTGGAGATCTCTCGTGGAATTCTCGTCGCTCTCGCCAGGTTTCTCAAACTGCTGGAAAAAGTCTGAAGCCAAAAACTACTCCTTCTGTAGGGGCGTCAGTGTGGCGAGGACATCGGAGCACTCTTCTACATCCAAGGAAAGCGTGATAGCCGCGAGCATCGCTTCGCGACGCAGGTCATAGGGTAAGGCGCGAAGTAGCAATATAACTTGTCGTGCAGGATCATAAAGCCCCAGATCCGCCTTTGTGAATACGAGTCAGTCGTCAAAATCCATGCCTTCTTTAAAGAAGGGGGAGGAGATGTCAACCGGCGATACCACCATTGTAGAGCCTTCCTAGTTGCCCTCAGATCTCCGAATCTCGGAATCAAGGAGAGGATTAGTTGTGGAAGTCTTATTCGGCATCTTGTTTAGAAGGAGAGAGAATGGGGGAGGACAGATGAGACGGAAAGGCGATGCCACCCTAGGAAGGGACCTTCCCACTATTAGACGGGTTCGCGTTCGACTTGGCTTCCTGCCTCCTCCTCCACCATTACATACTGCAATTAATTGTTTCGGTTGCGTACCATTTATTACCGGACTTGTGAAGCATTTTCATATGATGCAGACCTTTTTTTCAGAGGAATAATTAATCTGAGGGGAATGAGATCTGCGTGGTGTCTGCCATCAGCTTGTCCAGTCAAACTATAACGCCCTTACACACAATACTCTACCCGTCTCACTCTGTTAACCACTTCTATTGGTCACTGCCATAAAAATGTGATTTAACAATTTTGGTTGCTGTTTGACGATGCCAGAAAGTCCGCCTCAGGCAGTGATTGACACGAAGCGACCACAAAATAAGCATTCTGCTGCGTACACATGCGGCAGAAAGTTAAAAAGGACAGCACTTCCCTCTACCCTCATAGCACGATATTTCCTCCACAACAATAATTATTTCAACATTCACATAAAAGTTTTCCTCCCCTCCCCCCAACAAACAAGTACAGTGGTTCCTATAACTCTCACTCAGCATGAATTTAGATACTATGATAGTTTATATGGCCACCACCTCTGATCCTAGAGCCTTTTGAGAATGATATTTTGGGCACGACATGCAGGGGGCTCTACATCACGCTCAGATGGACGTCTGAGCCAACCGATGCGAGAGGGAGTCTATCTGTGACGGCTGCTGGCAGACAAGTGGCTTTTTCCCATCCACGTCAGTGACACAGCAGTGTCGGGCAATAAAGCAAACTTGGAAAACGCTTCCTATTTGTCCACTTGTGTGTACAAAGGGCAGTTATGGTGTTTGCTTTGCGCTTGTACGCATGAGCTGGCCCTCTCCATGTTCTCTTCGAATTCATCTATCCAGCCCCATTGACCGCCTTCTTCTGCTTGGTGATGGGACGTTTTGGTGGTGGAGGTCTTAGGCCACTGCATATGCCTTAAGGAATGTGCATTGGCAAAGTAATGCAATCCTTTGTTTGGGGATGTAATTTGACATCTCATGCTGCAGTCATAAGAAGGCAAAACTTCTCTGACCAAGATAATTGTGTTTGCGAGCAAATGCACGACTTGCAGAATGGCTCGGTTTCGCTGCATTGTTATGGCATGCAATTGACAAGGGGAAAATACAAATGTGAAATGGTGGGCTCTCTCTTTACAATGGTCGGCTAGTTCTACGGTACATCCCAATTACCTGTCCATTTTCCATCACCGTCAGGTAAAACCGTTGAGCAGCTTTTAAAAGGATGCAGTTGACATTCAATTCGAGTAAAATTTGTTATCAGTAGCCATGAAAAAGGCGTCATTAGCCCGAAGATTGAAAAAGCTATGAGAAATTTGTTAATACAACGCTCTGCTGCACGCCTTGATTCAACGAATGTAGTAGTGAGGAAAATTTACCTTTCAGTTTATGAATCTCCCTAGACAGTTTATTTAAACACTCTAAAATGTTATTTTGTTTTTTTTGTCAACAAACATAAAACGACTAATAGAGAAGGTGGAACTCCGTCATTTCCACACCATGAGCTTGCTTGTTACTAGTCATGGTATTTTACCTTTCGCATGCTCTTCCTCGAGTGGCTCTAGTGTTCGTTGTCCATCAATTTGTTCCACTGTACCTAAATGCGTTTTCCAGTTGATTTGCATCACCAAGCCAGTCAATTCTTCTTTGTCGGAAACGCGGCATGTCAATTTGGAGCTAAGTAATCTCACTGAACTTAATAGGCATGATCGAACCAATGTTTAACATTGCAATATATTGTTGCTTTTACTCCAACTTTTTCGTGCCTTTGAGCCAGTACGATTTGCTAGCATGATGAACACATTCTTATATGCACTAAATACGAAGAAGGCAGCTTAGAACCCATAAAAATTTGAAGCAAGTGGGCCATCGTCCTCATACGTGCTTTCGCTGCTCACCTATTTGCATAATAATCAAGTGTATACCTTAGCATGTTATGAGCTTTACACTCTACTAATTAAAGGCGAGTAGAAATAATTTTAACGCTTATTAAATTTTCTGCTTTAAATCGTCTATGCCGCGCCTTTGGACACACATTCTTACACTTTTAACGCATAGAACACTGCTGAATGCAAAGATTGAAGTGACACCAGATTGAGTGAGTAAGATTTATGCTCAGCGAGTGAGATTGGTTTACAAGATCAGCGTTACGAAGATTGCAAGTGATGCTTATTTGACTTTGTGAAAATGAGCCACGATCAAGGCACGACGAGACAAGAGGGTAGGACTGCATTCGTGTTTTATGCACCAAACATAACATTGTGACTTAAAACCTTTTTATTGACTTAGAGCAACAGCTACAACAGAACACCGTATCACTTGATGACCTCAGGGAAAGGTGTAAGGAGGAAGAAAGCTGGAGTAATTTACTTAACACCTTTATTATCACTCCAAGTGATAAAACTAAGTTTCTTGTGGATGTGAGGGTAAACACATTATTAGCTATTCATTTTATGTGCCTATATGGTTTTTCAATGAATTTTTCTGAGTTTTTGAGCACTTACTTAGAGCATGCTCAAGAACAAAGACCCTCGACTGATTTACGTACTTAATGGAGACGCAATCGAGAATCCCCATGTAGCCGATCCAAATGCGCAGCTGCGACACCTAATGAATTTGTACTGTAAGTACATGTTTTAAAAGCTATGATAACTTAATGCCTGCCATTCTTAGACAATGTGGCAAACTAGTTTGTCATCCTTTCCAGTGAACGACTAATGACCCTATTTTTTTACGGTGAAAGGCCAAGTGAAGGTAGGCGGTGGATACAAGTGCAGTGCCTGCAATGAGGAGCACAACGACTTGAATGGAATACAACAACATATTCTGGGGCACGGTGATTTCAAACTCTATTTGTGCGTTTTTTGCCTCAAGGGTGCAAACACACTTCAGGAAATGAAACGTCACACAGTAATGCACACTGGTGAGGTTTGCATGCAGCGTTCTTTGTTAAGTTAGTGAAGCAAATAGGGCGAACCTTAAATAATCTTTTCTTAATGGAGGTGAAAATGTGCTTCTGAAAGCACTTGAGAAATTTTCGAAACTACCAGAAAGTCCTGAGGCCTCGGAGTCGCCTCCATCTCCCATTTCCAAAACTCGAGAACGAGGCTCCTCTGAAGAAGACTGCGTCATAAATCATCGCTGCGTTATCTGTGGCTTCACAAGTGATCGCTTGGATATAGTGTTAGCTCACGCGGAATACTTGCACCCAACTTGTAGAGGTGTGATTAACGAGTTGCGTCTCCGACTATTGCGTGCCGCATTCGATCCCAAGGGATATCGCTACGGTGGTGCTAACGAAGGGGAGAGCTCTTTTTCGTACCTTGAGAATTGATGCGAGTGCATTCAGCAGACTTCGAAGGCCACCCTCACCTCGGAGCTGTTCTTTGTTTCCTTTGCAAACTACAATTCTGACCTAGTTTTATTGTAATAATTTGGGAAGTCGCCTTGTTTTTTTAAGGAGATTTTAATTACACTTTTATTCTATAAGGCATTTTTTAAGGCGGCTGTTCTACAGTTGCGGGTGAAAGTTTTTACAACTGTTTCACCGTTTTGATGATTCACGTAAACTTGAACTAGATTTTAGCAGTGTCACTCGAGAGGTGGTAATAAAAGCAGATGTACTGTAAAGAGTAAAACAATAAACGGTTTGGGAAAACGACGTCTTCCCTTGTCGTAGATTGGACACCTCATGGGTGTTTCCAATGGGGTCGAAGGTCTACTGAAGGCTTAAAAGTTAAATAATCTTCACTGATTAAATGACAAAGTTGGGCTCTAGCTTTGACTTTGGATTAGTTAAGGATCCAGAACAATGTAGTTTTGACAACAAATAGGATCTGTGGACGCCAATGAAGTTGCGTACACCGTTGATGAGGTGATAAAGCAAAAAGGCAGTTGCATCCCCAAATGAATTGGTGCATTAGGACGGTCAGACCGAGCTAAAGTGCGAATAAGCCATGGACACAAAGTCACTACTGCCTTCAGCTCATTCGCATCATCAAGCGGCAATCGCCAGCCCAAAGGCATCTGTACAACTTGCCGTTTACATCTACCAGTGCAATTTGGTATGTGATTATGTTAAGTAGTGCTTTATTCCGCTGAACTCTCGGTTATTAGTTGACGGTACGGAGAAGTAGATCATCACTACATGCAACAATGTGAGTACGACACGAAAATGGCCCCTTTGCAGTTAGGTTGCATCAACTGGTTGTGAGAGAATGGCGATGCTCAGGCATTGGCGGGGGGCGCCGCCGTGGACAACGATGGCGATGCTGTCCACACTCCGCATGTCGTGAAGAGGTGAAGGTGAAATGAGGTCGACGTTGACGCATTGAAAATATCAAAATGCATAAAAAATGGACTGAGAGGCCTGATATGCAGCAGAGGTGGGTGGGAAGAGGAAGGGAGGAAGAGAGATGAATACAGTGGCGATCGGTTTATTTTGGAGGGCATAGCTTCGCTCAATGCGGTTTGGACGGATAACAATGAAAAACAACGCTCCCATTATTCAGGCTAACACTCAGGTTCATCTTATGGTTATTCTGCTTTGATTTGACAACTCTTAGCTGGTTAGAGCCTTTCCAATGACATCGCGATTGCCTCTGAAAACTGTTCGTATGAATGACATTTGAATTGTAGCGCTCGTCTGCCATTGGCTATCAACGGTGGTGGTGAAATTTTCTTCACGTGGAGTAAAACTAAAAGCTGTCTGCATAGATCAGTGGGAGAGCGCGATGCTTGAACATGTCACGAACAGTTGCTACACCCAAATCAGTTAATCATGGAAACGTGACGTGGCGCTTCAATCTCATCAAGTCTTAAGGGACTCGCCAGTTTGAATGATGAGAAATGCTATTACTTCAGAGTGAATGGTACCAGAGAGACACTCAAGGTGGAAAAGGTTTCCTTGGCACGTTAAGAACAACTTCTTCACGTGGTAATCATTTACAAGAAGTACTCCTTCCATATTGGGTGTCAATGGAATTAAATTGAGCATCAGTAACGATGGCCTATTTCATGACTTGTAGGCACTGACCACTGCCACTTTAATGTGACCTCCTTGTGGGTGCGCGTAAGGTGCTGAAATGGCACTTAATTGGTGGGCAAAACACGCAGAAGGACTTGCCGCCGGCGCCTGAGACAAGGCACACCTTGAGATTGAGTAGCTATTGTAATGGGGGATGTTGAAGCTGCCCCCATTCCCATGAAAGTGAAGTGTTGCTGCCCAGTAACGTCAGGACACGAAGTGCTAACGCAACCAGAAGTCAAAATTGGGTCGACTTCAGAAGTAACGCATTTAAATTATCTACAATTACGATTCTTCAATTTCCTCACAACACTCTTTGTAATGCTTTAAAGCTATGAGAACCGCGCCACAACCTACACATCGTATTTAGAGGGGAGACGACGTAATGATTTTGGACTCTCCAAGACCATTTTATTAATGGACTGCCGTAGAGCGGCTACTGCTCAATATAAATGCGACTGTCGTCTTGTTGCGGGCCTTACTTTGCACTTCAAATCGTCAGCTTTTATTGTAATCACGGAATAAATGCTTTGTGACCATTGCGTTGCCTAGCTAAGCCACAATTGTAATAAAAAAAAGCGTAGGCAGCGAAGGGTGGACACATATCATAATTTGTAAGTTAGAAGGCTATTTTCCTTTTGCGAAACCTGTTATGTCTTCCTGCTGTACGCGGCCTCGGAGTCGAAAGGTCAAGGTGGGCTCAGGCATCCTCATGGTGCTTGAATCGGAAGAACTGAAATCGCCCGTACCGTGACGGCTACACAAAGGCGGATGACCTGCTTCACTTTGACCATATACAACCGCCTCCTCGCCTGCTGCCTCGAGTCGGAGTACTTTAAATGTTGTCAACGCAATCACAACTTCTTCCATGTGACGGTTGAGAGAAGGAGTGTGTAGCATTAGTCTGCTCCAAACGACAAGTCTGTGATTTGCTGCTTCAGTGAGTGGAAGCAGTGTCATCGTTGTCACCGCTGAAAACTGAGTCAAATGGGATGATTGGTGTGGAAATTGACTAATCAGCGAGCCTCATCACTCCACAACCTTTGAAGCTGTTTCGGTAAAACGTCAGATAAGCTTAATAAACTGCCACCGCCGACCTCTTTAACTATTGGCGGGTAATGCAGTTGAACCTTTCTTTTTTTAATGCACCAATTTTAGCAAACCTATATTTTTTTAAGCAGACATGATGCTTACAAAACGCAAAGAGTTTGGCAGTGCAAATTTGGATGAAAGAGATGAACGCTCTACAAGTGAGATCGACTTATGAGATCGGCGTTACGAAGGTTGCGGATGAGGTTCGATCACCAAATTTCAAAGATAATGAGTGAAGAACGAGGCACGGACAGCTCGAGCAGCTCACAGGGTAGGACAGTAAATTCTCTAGCAGCTTTCAATCAAAAGATGCATAGCCTAAAGTACATTTGCAATTTTAAAGATAATGAGGAATCGACGGAGTCAAGTTTGACCTCGGGTATTTCCTCTTCAAGTTCGGAGATGGAAGTAGTCGAAGAAGTAAGTCTCACTGAGGCGGCCGTTGTCAGTCCAAATGACGAGGTCTCGAACCTCAAGCAGGTGGAGGTAAATACACAGCTTGTTGTTATCCATTGTCTGCCTTGAGGTGATTTGTCAGAGCATTTTCGTCTAAGTTGCCGAGTGCTTGCTCTAGGAGATGCTGAAGAACAATGATCCTCGATTGAAATACGTCCTCAATGGAGATGCCATCGAAAATCCCTTTGTAGTCCCTCGAGAAGAGCAGTTGGAGTACCTCAAGAATTTTTTATGTACGGGCCGATGTAAATTTGAAATATCTACTAAAAGAAATTACATTGTATTAGAGACTTTCGCTATTTAGGAAACATTTTTCTTACTTTTAAAGAAAACTTTTTTAAATTATTTTATTGTTTTATTTGTTGTGCTACTTTTGACATAATAGGTGAACAGGATGAGGAGGGTTTATATAAATGCGCTGTTTGCGAGGCGAAGCATCGCGATTTGGAAATAATACAGCAACACCTTCTCTTGCACAGCAACTCCAAGCTCTACTTGTGCGTGCTCTGTCTCGAGGGTTTCAACACACTGACAGCAATGCAATCTCACACATTGATCCACGTTGGTAAGATTTTGCCCTAACAAATGCACTTCCTACTTTCAGTAACAAGAATGAAGCACACTTTTTTGCCTTGTTGTTTGGTAAAGATGAAAGTGTGCCACGGGCACAGAGTCTCGAACATGCGGATAAGACGAATGTTGTTGGAGCCATGGAGCCTCTTCCACCTCCACCTCCTCCTCCTCCTCCACCTCCTCCACCTCGCTCACCCAAAAAGTCGGAAAGCAAACCCGCTGAAGAATGTCGTCCTGTGCGATACCGCTGTCCCATTTGCGGATTAACCTTAGATCGCCTGGATTTTTTGCTAGCCCACACGGAATATGAGCATCCAACTGAACGAAAGGTCATCAATCGAATGCGCCGTCAACTCTTGTGTGCTGCAATTGATCCCATGGGATATCGCCGCGGCAAAGCGAGAGACGGCGACAGCTCTTCATCTTCCTCCGACAGCTAATGTCTTTGTAATCAGCGGATTTAAAAGACAAATTCTGCTGGCAGCTGCCGTTTGTATAATACGAAGTTGTTGTGTATCTTTTGTGCGCTGGAATTCCATGCGCAGTTTTCCGCGAGTTGTAGCATGCGAACTTGCTAATTGAGAAGCTTTATTTTAACATTTATTACGATTTTTCTGTCCAACATGTTGTGCTAGTACACCTTCCGTTAGGGCTGTTGGGCAGTAGTGGTTAGAAATTGTGCCGGATTTTCGGGCTAGATGTGTCTACTCAACAGCTCGAGGCCAAGTTAAGGGGGGAATGAAATTGTCAGTGGTTAAAGAAGCGATGTCCAGCAGAGGGACCACTTAACATTTGCCCAAATTGATGTCTTGTTCCCATTTCCACGAGGAGGGCAAATTGATGGCGAGTTGAGATACGAAGCGTCGAATTGCCCTCAAGTCCACCAGCATGACTACCTGTTAACTCGTTGAGTCAACAGAGCAAGAGCTTAGAGGAAGAGGAACAACGAAAGAAATCATGCATTGACAACTAACGTTTGGTTAAAGATTTGATGTGAATCCTTAGTGTTTAAGCTATGACAAAAGGTTTATTTGACACTCAATCAGATTGATTGTTTGCCTTCATTTGCAAACCATGAAACTGGAGAAGAGGAATGTTAGTGGAGTTGAGACTCACGTAAGTCATGAGACTTGTGAAGACTTTCGAGTGAAATCATATTATCGAAGCTACTCCCTCAAATGCATCTCAATGTTTGTCCATGAGCAAGATTCTATCAACGGGCATGAAAAAGTAGGCTTGGCAGAGATCAGACAAGCGATAATCCTCCTCACCGTCTTACTGCTAACTCATGCTTGGGTGTGCCAGCCACGATTGTGAAAATTGAGCCGAATGAAAGACGTTAGCCGGTGAAGAGGAAGTCCCAATTTGTAGGCAACATTAAAATTGCCTGAGGTAAGTATTAACATCGCCATTTTGCTTTGCCACACCTTTAATACTCTCACGGACAAGTAAAATCGGAACCGGTCAAGACGTGTCAATCAGAGCGATCAAAACATTGCAGAGGATGAATCATCTGAACCAATACACTCAACTGTCAAACATTCACTGCGGCTTGCATCACGGTGGTGGTCAGCACAATGCGCTTAAGTTAGGCAATTCCAAGCCACAAGTCCAAAAAAACTTGAAATTGCAAGCGGTCAGATGAGGTGATGTCGAGATAATTTCAACAAGCATAACGAGGCGACACATCCCGTGCTAGGTGAGGCCTTCTTTTGCCTCAGATCAAACCATAGCCAATCAGGCGGCCAACGCCGAGGCGCTGGACTTGCTCGATGGGAAATTACATTCCACACCTTTCGTACTACCGTCACCTTCAACTGGCAGAGGAGCAAAACACATTCCGAGAATAAAAAATGGGACTATGAACACTTGTTTGTCACTTGACTTCCACTTTTTAAAACACACCTGCCAATTTTAGGTACAGTGTAGCCACTTCTTGCCTCTAGACATCAGTGCGGATCTCATTCGTGCAGATAACAACGTCGTGTGATGACAAAATCAGTGATGTGACTTTCTCACAGCTGCCCTTTAGACGGACATGTTAAAGGTCGCAATCAAGCGTAGCACTTTGGTATGCGTCTCTCTGAGCAAAAAGACTCAGACCCGAAGTGTACAACAATTACCAAAGGCATCAGTCGTCTCCGATTGGTCAAGACTTTGACATGAGGGCCAACTTTGCCTCGGAGTTTCTACTTTTTGGATCTTTGTAAAGGCGCATGTAGAACCGCATGGAGAGACATTCAAGCAGTCTGATCATGAAGTTCCAATGAATATGGGTTGCAAAGTTGTTAACTTTGTGATCATTTAGCTCGCTGAGGGCATTGCTTAAAGCTAAAACAGACCATCGCGCCTTAATTTCGGCATGGCGCCCTAATTTGGAACGATTGGTTGCCAAGGTAACAAATCCATTCTACGCCACTTACATTTGACGAACCGCACGGAACCCTCCTGCATTAAAGCAAGTTGACGTGCATGTTGAGGTTTGCAGCACTGCAACAGTGCTAAGGATACGAGCAAGTGGATCAGTGAAGAGGAGAGCCAACGGCACTCTTACGTTACTACATTGCCTGCAATTCTGTGCTAACCTTCAAATACCACAGCGCAGATCGTGTTTTACGTGTGAACTGAGTAGAATATTTGCAAACCATTTAATTTGTGACTAAATTTTGTCATCATTTGATTTTCTACACGCTTAGGCATGGTTTGACAACTTCAAATGCTATTTTAAAAAAACTGTTGAGTGGCTGATTCTGGGACTCGCATAGCGATTTAAAGTGCTAGCAGTCATGCCGGTGTAGGGGCAACTAAATGCTCAACATACCGGCCCCTGTTAGCCCACAGTTTCCCACATGTCAGCTTAACCTTTCGCTGACCTGAGGTAAGCAGCTGCGACACGTTCAGAGCGCATTACTTGCGATGGCAAGGCGATTAATGAATTGGCTATGCAGATCGTTCACCCACAGCATGCCCGACGTGGGGTTCCAAAATCCGTGTTAAGTGGATACGACCAACGAGTTGGCAAAACCTAACATACTCGTGGTGCCCAAGCCACCTCGCCTTACGCACCCTTACACGGACCTGTGCAATCTGATCTGCGATGTCGCTCGGCCTCGGCTGGAGAAGCTTCCCTTTTTACGCTAAGCTTGCGTACCAAATGGGTTGTAGAGAGGTGTACATTGAGACTTCGAGATTCATGCGCAAACCGACTTTATCAACTTGGGAGGACGGCTTTTGTCAGTGCCTAACAAATGGGTGGGAGACGACACCATCGCAAATTATGCCCACCAATGCGCATTTCCTCATAACATCTCCTTTCACGGTAGAGGTTACGATGCAAGTTGATTGTATAAAAATTTGCCCAATACATTTCCATTCGAATTTGAGAGAATACACTGTCTGGCTGCTAGTAAACAAAGTGATTGTCTATGCTAGCCATGTGAAACTGCATGTAATTTTTCATTCAGCCTACCATCGTCCACTGCTACATAAAAAAGAGGTTGTCATGAAGTGGCCGGTGAGCCAAGGGACGGGTGATGGGGTTGCGGCTCCTGCGAAGCACATACAACTGGAAGAAATGTAACAGAGAACGAAGGTAATTTAAAGCAATACCTGAGAGGCACCTGTTGTTGATGGAGTGTGTTGGTGTGACAACAACACCTTCCAACTTCGTGTAAATTGTGCAGACAAGTGCGAGCATTACGAAGGATGGTATTGTGAGGTGGATGAAATTTGCATGCTTTTGTGCACGCATACTAAAAGGGGGCTCCGCTAACTGCGCTGATTCAAAATTTCTGTCTAACAGCCCTCTACAATGCTGCCCTCCACACATCCCATGGTTACGTATGACGCTTTTCAAACAAGACCCTACCAGTGACATCGGTTGTTGCTGTCTCGGTGATGGGGCCTAAAGCAAGGTGCGAGAGGCCTTAAGGTGAACAGCTTAAATCCGTAGCTCGGGTTCAGAAACGGCTTGGCTTTGGCCCAAAGTGCAGCCTATCGCGTTGATAATCCACTGACGGGATTATCGAAGGCGTGACAAAACTGCGGCTCCGTAAGTTGACGACCACCACCGACAGAACTTTAAATAGACTTCGGTGAAGAAGTTGAAGCATTGATAAGGGGAAGGTAGGTCGATTTGGACGTCTTGTAGCTTTCACAATGCTCATTTGGGATGACAAAGTAATCCTCGATGGGAGGAGGGTAATGGCTTGCTTTACATTTCCCGTGCGTGATGTTATGTCTTCTTCTCCCTAGATGAGCTACAGCGGTATCAACGTAAGCCAAAAGACGAAATCATGAATCACAAAGGAAATGCAGATGATCAATCAAAGCTCAGAAGTCCGCCCGAAGCACGAATAGGCAGTCATTCCATTCTATCTCAGCATTTCAAAGAAGCGAACAAGGATGTTAAGAAATTGGACAAGAAGTGGGGGTGGAGCGGTCTGTGTGAACGCATTGTCTTCGATGCTCACTGTGTTGATCAGCAGTTGAAGGTTATTCAGCAAAATGTTTCGACATCAAGTCATGCCTTTACTATTGACCGAATCTTATCCACAGACGCGCAACAAAGTTCCACTGTCAACGATATACCACAAAACAAGCCATTGACTGCTCCTCTTATATCCCAAAGAGAAACATTGGGGGTTGATAAGACAAGGAAATCGATCATTGTTTGCAAACGAGAACCAAGCAATGCTCGAGAATTAGTTCAGGTATGTAGAAATGCTTCATTTTGCATGCATCATGAGAACATAATAAACAAGTCGTGCGAATTTGTCCAGGAGATGATCGAGCGCAGAGATGAAAGGCTAAGGTACGTCAATGATGGAAATGCCATCGTTAACCCATTTGCGGTAAGCAGGAAGGAGCAGTTAAGCGTCCTCCGGAAGTCCCTCTGTAAGTCTCTCCCATATAAAGCATTATCATTTTACCACTCATGTCCTCGTTTGTGCTGGTAGGTAGAGAAAAGGCAGGAGGCGGTTACGAGTGCATTGTGTGCGGCCAGTCCAGAATTCGCCTGCGAGACATGGACAAACACGTTTTTTGTCATAGCGACAGCAAATCCTACCTCTGTGTGAGATGTTTAATGGGTTTTAACGATGTATTCGATATGAAGCGACACACACGCACACATACTAGTGGGTCTTTAACTGTTTTACTCCCTTCTTTTGCAATTTCTCTTCAATGCAAATCCCTTCCTTGCCATTTTTTTGTATGCTGCATCACGGTGGTACAACAGATGTGCGTCCATACGCTTGCGAGCACTGCCCAAGTCGGTTCACACAACGCTCCCTGTTGGAGGGTCATCAAAGCAGCGTACACCAATTGGTGTTGGGGTATGGACCGAGGCAACGTCGCGAGGAGCTCCGTATCTGTGAGACCTGTGGATTTGTCAATAAAAGCTACGTAGCACTGCTGGAACACACGGTGTCTCAGCACCCCACCAATGTGGATACCATTTCTATGCTAAGAATGCGAACTAGCTCCCACCGATCACGAAAGGAGAAGGGGGAAAAGGACTTGAGTTTAAATGCAAAGTAAATACACCATTGCCATTTTTCATCCTCTTCTCTCCTTTTTCTCCCCATTTTCTTAGTGCGTTAGGTGGAGCCATTGATCGTCTTGACATGTTGACTTTCATCAACGTTCGGGGTCAAAGCACGCGACTCATCACACGCAACTCTTTCTAACTGACGATGCGAATTGTTGCGTGGCGATGAGTGCTGCTTACCGCAATGATTGCTGTGTTTGAACGGATCCATCATCAACACTTAGGATGCCAAGTAAGGCTGCCCAAATCAGGTCGACAATGTGGATTTCATAGGCAGGAACTGCTTCTATTTCACACCTCGAGGTGGGAGAATGTGACAAATTTTTCTGGTTTAGCATATTAAAGGTAACCCAGAACGCGGAGAATTCGATGGGTGCAAGTAGCGCAGTTGTCTTTTAATCTTCAACAGCGAATTGAAGGGTCGCAATTGTGTGAGTTTTGTGGACTCATCTGCGATCACTGCGTGGATTAGCTAAGGTCACAGAATTCTTTCGTCCCACCGACCAGTGACATTCATCGACTGCGCAAGGGCGATTTGCTATTTCAACTGGAATGGCGTCCCACTTGCTCTTCTTTTTGCGGAAGTGTTAAAGTCTTCTACTTTTATTTTAACTTACTTGACAAAATTTCTCAAATATTCTCATTCTAAGGAGGTGAGGTGCCGTCTCTGCTAGTACCTCTGTTAAACACCGAATATTTTTGTAAATAATTTTATTAACTGTATCCAATGCCTAGTGCCTGAGGGAGGTGCGCCATTATTGAGTAGGAGAATGAACTCTCTGATCCCTGGCTTCATAATTTGTTTCCTTTACATTTGGCAAGCAGAAGAAGATCGGTGCTCATATTTTAAGTTGTAAGTGTGCAAGTCAACATAACTGCGTCACCCTATCAGCATGCCCATCAGTAGCGTAAGCTTTATGGAGTCTAAAGAACTTAGAAATTGTTCTTAATGCAATTTTACGATACGGCTCATAAAATCTAAAAAAAATGCGAAAATGTAGGGTAAAATAGGCCATACTATGTCGAGATTAAGATAAATTTATTGGACCGAAACGGATTCCGAGGGCGTCTGCAAATTTGGACTGAGCATGCCCGCTCCAGCGCCCCTTACTAGCATTTTGAGTAAATCGGCAGACTTGCTTTCACAGGAGCTGTATCATCCATTTGCCGGTGGTAGACTTGATAGTCCGTCAAACACCTCGCCATTGCATGTCCAGGAAATGCTTTCCGCAAAACAATGTGTCAATTATGTTTGTTATTTTATGGCCACTGGTGCTGCAACAGAGGTCCAGAACACTTCGATTAAAGTCGATTTTGGGAGAGCACGTCCATTGTGCACAGGTGACAGAAGATAAGCTAAGCGGATCGTAAATGGAGTGGTGAGGTATGCATGATTATCGCGAATGTCGGAGCACAGAATCCTGGGATCTCTGTGACCACCTTCACTGCCACTAAACAAGGCTTCATTTGTAGTCACAGTGAGTGGATTTGTATTGTCCAACACATTCAGAGCGACGGATGAGCCGCTAATACCTGCGTTGATTGACAAGTGTTTGTCGCCTTGCCAACTGCTGCTTTTATGGTTGCATTTAATCAGTAACTGTTATCACTCACGTTTTTCGCATCCGCAATAGTCCATAAAGAGATAAAATGGAGGCGAAAAATGTGCCCCTCGGCCAACATTTATTACCGAAATGCACACCGCCCATCTCTCAGGTCTTAGAGCCCTTCGAAATGCGATGTTCGATTCAACCGACTCTTAAACTGTGCAAAGAATGTAAAATTCACCGTCAACATCCAACAGTCTCACCTTTGGGTACGCCGTTACACGAAGTCTGACTTTTATGACTACTGATTTGATGGCAAGGAAGGTCGCTTTGTTTTTACACTTTCATGCAATCAGCGGGACATTTCACACGGTACTTCGGTAATCGAATCTAAAACTCAGCTATTGCAACTGAAGCACTTACAATTGGCCGTAACACTCGACTCCAACAACCGCTACGCCTATTGGAGGTGCCTCTACTTGTACAACTAATGCCGCTGTGCTCGCTTTTTAAGTCCGACCATCGTTGCTTGCACGTTTGCCCTAAGGGGAAAAGCGTTCCTCTTGATTCAAAGGGCAATAGTTTTCGCTTTCACTCCAACTAGACTAATCACTTGCAGTAAATAGAAATTTCACTGTTACTGCGTCACATTGTTCGTACAGATACATGCATACTAACTTGCTGGATCGGATCGCAGTTTGCTACAATGGGGAGGCGCTGGGCGAGCGATTTCCAACCAGATAAGCAAGTGGTGGAGTCACCTGGGTCCGGGGCCTCGGAGAGTGATTCAGGTGGGTCAACGCATGCGTCTAGCCTCCGCTTGGTAGCCAACCCATGATGAACCCACTCAGTCATCAATGTTCGGCTCAGGCGGTCGTAGCTGCCTGAGACTGGGAGATAACCACAAGTGATGATTTTCTTGTAGCTTGGAGTAGATTGCAGGCCTTTCTACTTGCTGCCTTCTGTTGTAGTCCGAACGAATTGAAAGGGGTTTCTCACTTCTCACCTTTTCCAGTAAAATTAAATTTAAATGAGTCAAAATTGGCTACTTCCTGCCATGCGGAAAATGAATGTTATGCGTTGGCGTAGCCAAACATAAGGCCTTTGTGTATATTTAGTTGTTGTGAAGTCATATTTGGCGTTTGGTGGTCGACTGCTACAAATCTCATGTGATGCAATAATAAAGATATCCTCATGACACAAAATGAGTTACATTGATGCATATCAACTACCATTTTATTGTATTTGACTGTGGTTTTCTCTATCAACGTCTACTTAAAAGGGGATGCAGGAACCCTCAAGCACATAAGTAAGTGAAAGAAACGCATCTACTGGCAGCTCATAAGTAGACGGACAACATTAGACGCGAAAGGCTGATCCACAGATTGCAACTGCATACTTTGCCGCCGGTTCCACTGCCACTTCCGTGTTTTCGCTCATAAATAGTGACTTTGGGGGTGGATTGCCAAAACTCTATTAAGAAGACACAGCACCTTTAAAAGGAACAAAAGCATTGTCCCAAAATTATGCAATCGCCCATTAGATGGAAGGGTTGGAGTAATCTTTACACGAGCATGTGCCTTAACACTTTCACCGGTGGTATTTTGATCATTGAGATCGAATATTTGAGCCAAGTACAAAAATTGAACGAATCAACCTGTCAAAGTAAAAAATGCATCAAAGTGGTGATAACTAAAGATCAGCCCTTCAGGTATCACCAGAAAAATGTAACGGTTCCGAGTAAAATGCCTCTTCACAAGTACCAAATAATGGAAAAAAACCAAATCTACCGTCAGAAGCGCACGCGCATGTATGCATAAGTAAGACTGCAGAAGTGTTAGTTCCCTTTCTTGAGTAGGCAATGACCATAGCATACCATACATTTTTTTGTGGCTTGATATGGACACCAAGTGATGAGGTGATGGATGGGGCCATGGAATATGCTTGCGCGCTTGATACGAGGTAGATGAATGGGACAGATGAACGCAAGTGAACGGTGAGGCTGGTTGAGGCCCCACATACTACCACCCACTTTCACAAGCCTGGAGGCAGAGACGCAAGCCAATCCGCATGTACTTCCCGTTGATTATCTTGTCTTTGCAAACGGCTACTAGGTGAGATGTTAGTAAACGGAAATTAAGGAAAGGTAACTCGCAACTAGTCCATTTGCAATGATTAATTTACGCGTGAACATCTGGGAGTGGACGATGGGGACCAGTTGGATTGTTTCTTCACGCCAATAATAAGTGAGTCACTGCGCCCTCGAACGCCAATGCCAAACATGTCCTACCAGGTTTGCATGAGTGCGCCATAAAAGATTAGCAGATGCATCTTAGTAGAGTTGAGAAATAGGATTGGGACGCAAGCGAAACTGAGTGCGTGTCTTCCAGCAAGAACAAAGGGATCAAACCTGAGCTTGGCCCCAGAGGCCAGCGCATGCGTACAAGAGCCAGACAAATCTCAAAGCAACCGCCGGACATTAGGTGGTCACATAAACAAAGCATTACACCTCCAACTATCCACGACGTGTTCAAATGCGCATTTAATGAGCATCGTAAACCTGTAGTCCGCCTTCTAGTCACCCGTTTTGGTAAATGATAGGGTTCAGGACACCAGTCGGCACAGTTTGCTTCGTTTGGCTAGCTTAGCTAGTTCGCGCAAGCAAGAACAAGACAAAGACACCAAAGCAACGTTCCATCGTACAGGTGGTCACATAGTTATGATGGCACGAAATTCACATTCTACTATTTGTTTGACACTTTAATGGCGTGGATTCCGTTCACTACACAGTAATGCGTAAGTAAAAGCGTAGGTAGGGGACGTCGCAGCCAAATTAACTTAGTTAAATGTTGGCTCATCAGGCGGGTTTTGATAGGCCTCAGATTTGTTTACAAAATACGTGGAAGTTAACAATCTCGACCTGCCTGACCGCTTCAGAAAACACAAAAAAGAGGATTTATATCAAAATTTTAGCAGAATTGGACTTCGTGTCGAGTTGCACAGCACTCTTAACGGTGGTGCTCTTGTTCTACTCCTTCCCAGAGTTCACAAAACTTTGCCCTATCTTCCTGACCAATTTTCCTTACTGCACGCCCACCTCGGCCATCGGAATAGGTTTTAATTGTCTACCATTCAATCATACAGCAATCACCTCTGAACGCCAACTCTAATCTAGGCCCACTCATGGTCACACAGTCCCCAGTTCTTAGCATACAACACGAACTCGTAATAAATTAGTCCACCAAGACTGTTAGTTCTAAAGGCTTCGGAGAGCGTTAAGCCTTGCCCAACGAACGTTAAGCAGAAGAAGTAAGCACTCAATCAGAAACTTCTAGGGAAGCCGTGCTTTGATGGCTAAGCAACTAGCCTCTGTCATCCACTTCGCATCCATCGTGCATTTGTGCGCTCATTCGGCCGAAAGCAGAATCA